>CM035416.1:81332224-81452224 GCA_020310875.1 Ceratopteris richardii
AATGAAGAATGGGTAGTTACCACTGTTTGAAGTTATGATCCATCTTCTCATGAATAGTGTATGTTTATAGCACATGCAGATGTTTGGTACTTTGATAGTGGGGCAACCAAACATATTACATCGTCGCATAGTTTCACTCGAGCCTACCCCTACAGGGAATACTATCACGTGTGCCAACAAGTCCTCTTATCCACTCATGGGAGTTGGTAAGATCATTCTGACTACTACTCATGGTAGTTATTTTGCATTGTCAGATGCTTTATTTGTGCCACAGATCAAGAAGAATCTGCTATCAATTTTAGCTTTAGCCAAGATTGGCTTGGTTGGGAAATTTGTTGATGTTAAATTTAGAGTTCATGATATGTGAAATTGCGATGCCATTATTGCTTCTAGAATTTTATTTCGTGGGTTGTATAAGCTCATAGACTATGCAAAATCTATGAGTGATTCAGCATGTGTAGTACATGATTTTTGTTACCGTTAGTGTCCATGTGAAAGGCCAAATGGCCACCGGACACTTCTTTGTATATGTTCTTTAATAAAACATATAGTGGCTTGGTCAGTCACGGACTGTAAGTTTGACCGCATTTGTAAGACCTAAGAAGTCTGTCTCCGTGCCTCCTGTGTACTATGTTTTCTGCGTATTCTACAGCCTCTGCGCGGAGTATTGTGTGCGGCCTCAGGAGCTCGGTTTTCTAATCCGAGCATATTGTCGTGGAGCTCTCGAGAAGGAGAGCGCACTGTGGTGCATCACCGTTGAAACACTTCACTGGTATGAGAGCAGTTTGAGGCAAAAGCTTTGTTCGTTTTGTGCGAGCGAAGCGAGCACCCTCCCCCCCCTAGGCTTTCTCCAAGGCTTACGACCAAGGCGGCGACCAAGGCATAGACCTTGGCATACCTTGTCATCCGTTGGCGCCATTGGCTGCGCGCGAGGGAGGACCTCAAGGATCAAGGAATATAGAGGTTCCCGGTACTTCTCGGGAGGTCACCCATCCCAGTACTGTTCCCCCCAGAGCTCGCTTAACCGTGACAATCTCTTGCCACTAAGCTACACTCTTGTGGTGTTTGAAGAAGGGGAAAGACTAATGTTGACATTACCTTGAACAAGTTTTGGTCCCTCAAAGCTTCATTTTTTGCTTTCAAAGCCTATTTCTGAAGAAATTTTGGGGTGTTTTTTGGAGCCATTTCGGAGTACTTTTGCACATAGTTCTCTCCACACAGGTCTAGGAACATCAAGAATAGTGTTCCTTATACTTCTCAGACAATAAATATCAAACTTTGGGGCTGTATTTTCAGCCACACTCGTAAAACTACAGGTTTCTCGAGGGGTTTTTAGTTTTGGTGGGAGAAGTCGCTGCAAATTTTTGCAAGTTTTTAAAGCCTAAAACATTAGAGTTGACAGACACTTGCAGGTGTTATTGGCTAGTTTTTGGGCTCTGTATTCAGCCTTTTAGTGTCATTTTACTGCATATATTGAGCACATACAGACCATGTACACTTCTGTGGATACCGCTTATGTACGTCCATGTGGTCATTGATATAGCGGTTATGTTCTTTGCATAAAGCCTTTTACGTTTTGATAAAGAGGGTCGTGGTGAGGTTTTTCTTAACTAGGAGACACCCAGATGTCGGGGTCTCTTCGGTGATGCAGGTGGAAGACCTACCCAGCCTCGCCATAGGAGATGTATGATAGTTGTTCATAGGTGCTCGATAAGCCTAGTTGGCTTCTATTGGGTAACTGATTATATGCAGTGGAGTCAGTGATTCACTATGTAGGTAGACATGTCAGTACTTGCAGTTTTATGATACTTTGACACTGGTCATATGCTAATTTTGCAGAGGATACTCTGGCAAAATTTTTCCAAATTTCTGGTTTAGTCAACTATACAGTGGTCAATTTACTCCTTAATACACTTATTTGTTGGTGTTTGGACTCTTCTAGCTCCATTATCATTCTATTCAGTTCTCTACGATCATGGCATCAGAGGTCTCAGGCACATCCGGTGGATCAGGGTCTAGTGCTAGTGTTCCGAGGAGGAGCTATAACTTGCAGGGCAAAGACCATTTTGAGATCCGAAAATTTGATGGCACAAACTTTGCTCTATGGAAGAATTAGATTAAAGATGTGCTCATTCAAAGGAGGCAATGGAAGCCAGTAAATGGGATTTCAAAGAAGCCTGCTGACATGGATGAAGATGATTGGGATGAGTTAGATGAAATGGCCAGGTCTACCATTCGCTTGCACTTGGCAGATAATGTTTACTTTACAGTATTAGACTGTGAAAGTGCAGAGGAGCTTTGGAAGAAGTTATGCAATACATATGAAAAAGAGACGGCATCAAATAAAGTGTATCTGATGAGAAAATTATATGACCTTCGTATGAAGGACACAGATAGTGTTGCTGCTCATCTAAATGAGTTTGATGCTATATTCACCCAGTTACAGGCTCAGAAAATGGATATGGATAATGAAATGAAAGCAGTATTGTTGTTATGCACCCTGCCATCATCATGGGATACGTTTTGCAAGGCTATTAGTAACAGTGCACCTGGTGGTAAACTCGTCTATGATGACATATGTGGAGCACTCTTGAGTGAGGAGATTCATAGAAAATCTATGGTTGGCACTCATAGTGGAGATGCATATAATGTTCGTGATTCTTACCAAGGAAAGAATCAACAACGTGGCAGGAGCAAGAACAAGGAAAAGAATGGTCAACGGAATAAGAGTAGAAGTAAATCAAGGAAGAGGGATATCGAATGCCATTATTGTCATAAGAAAGGACACATGAAGAAAGATTGTTATGCATTAAAGAATGCTAAAGGTAAAGGACAAAATGTTGATGGGCATGTTAAACAGTTACCTACACCATCTACTTGGACTGTGAAGATTGAAGAAATTAATGCTATTTCTGATGATGCTGATGTGTTGACACTTGATAGTACTGTGCCATCTGAGGCACTTATGGCTGATTCTCTTTCCCACACCTGGCTGCTAGATTCTGGTGCTTCTTTCCATGTGACACCACATAGAGAATGGTTCTCTAATTATGCAGCAAAGTCTCTTGGTACCGTGAGACTTGGTGAGTCTTACCAGTGTGATGTTGTGGGGATTAGAGATGTGGTTGTGCAGTTCATTGATGGTTCAAAATTTACTATGCATAATGTACGCCATGTACCTTAGTTATCATGCAGTTTGATGTTAGTTGGTCAACTTGATGACCTTGGTTACAAGGTGGTCTTCTATGCTCAGTCCTTTCGTATATCAAAGGGCAATATGGTTATTGCAAAAGGAAGCAAAGTTGGCTCACTTTATCCTTTATTTGTATCACAGAAAGAACACTTGTTAGCTGTTACTAAACAGCCTATGGCTTGTATTTGGCATGGTCGTTTGGGCCATATATCTCGTAGTGGAATGGAAAATCTTTCTCGTTCTGGCTACTTACCTGTGTTATCTTTCTCTGATTTTTCATTTTGTGAGCATTGTCAATATGGAAAGCAAACCAAAAATGTGCATAGAATGCACATTGACTCTTCAATTCAGCCTTTAGATCTTGTTCATACAGATGTGTGTGGTCCTATGCCCACTAGTTCCTTAGGTGGTTCTCTTTACTTTGTCACTTTCATAGATGATGCTACTAGAAAAGTCTGGGTATATCCTATTAAATCAAAGGATGATGTATTACCTACTTTCAGAAAATGGCTTGCTTTAGTTGAGACTGAAAAAGGAACTAAGCTTAAGGCTTTACGTTCATATAATGGGGGTGAGTATACCTCACATGAATTCAGCCTTTTCTGTCAGTCTAGAGGGATTCATAGAGAGTTTACAGCTCCTTATACCCCGGTACAGAATGGTGTAGCTGAGAGGATGAATAGAACTATTTAAGATAGAGTAGTCTCTATGTTGCATCATGCAAACCTCTCACAAGGTTTTTGGGTAGAAGCAGTATTGACTGCAGTTCATGTGATTAACCTTTCACCTAGTACTGCAAAAGGTCTGAAAGTGGCACAAGAGTTATGGACAAGGAAACCACCATATTATGATCATCTTCAAGTTTTTGGGTGTGAATCATATGTTCATATACCCAAGAATCTTAGACAAAAGTTGGACCATAAGTCAAAGAAATGCATTTTTCTTGGATATGGTCGAGAAGGACAATTTGGATATCGCTTATGGGATCCTGAAACACGGTCATTGATCAGAAGTAGTGATGTCATTTTTAATGAGTCTAAGATGCATAAACAGCCCATTAAGGAGGTTGAAGTGAGAAGAGTGGTGTTTGAGGATACTAGTCCTCCGGTTAGCATGCATAAAAATGCTGCACATAGGGATGTTCAAGAGAATGTCCATTCAGATCAGTCTGCACATGTTCGTGTTCAGCAACCATTGAGACGTTCTGCACGTGTCTCATATCCACTTGATAGATATGTTCCAGGTTTAGATTTTGTTATGCTAACAGATGCCGGTGAGCCTTCTTGCTACAAAGAGGCTATGCAGACAAAGGATCATGTCAAGTGGGAGCGTGCCATGAAGAGTGAGTTGGATTCTATTCACAAGAATGGTACTTGGGACTTAGTACCTTTGCCAAAGGGCAGAAAAGCTTTACCATGTAAATGGGTATATAAGCTGAAATTCACATCAGATAGTGCTTCTCCAAAATATAAAGCACGACTTGTTGCAAAGGGTTTTAAGCAACAACATGGTGTTGATTTTGAGGAAATCTTCTCTCCAGTGGTCAAGATGACTACTTTGCGCATGTTGCTTAGATTCGTTGCAGTGGAGGACTTAGAGCTAGTCCAAATGGATGTGAAAACAGCTTTTTTGCATGGAGATCTTACAGATGAGATCTATATGGAACAACCAGAGGGTTATGTAGTTCTTGGCAAGGAAAGTCTAGTTTGTAAGCTCAAGAAGAGCTTGTATGGACTTAAACAGTCTCCTAGACAATGGTACCAAAAGTTTGATGCTTTTATGAAGTCCCAAGGCTATTCTCGGAGCAATGAGGATCATTGTCTCTACACAAAGAGATGTTCTGATGGCAGCTTGATATGCTTGATACTTTACGTCGATGATATGTTGATTGCTGGGAAGTCATCTTATGATTTGTCACTTCTCAAAAAGAAGTTGAGTCAGACATTTGATATGAAGGATTTGGGGGATGCCAAACATATTCTTGGCATGCACATTACTCGTGATAGGAGTAAAAGATGCATATACTTGTCTCAAAGTGAGTACATATCCAAAGTACTTCACCGATTCAATATGCAGGGTGGAAAGGCATTGAGTACACCTTTACCCACATATGTGAAATTGAGCAAGGATGACTGCCCCAAATCAGATGAGAAAAAGGAATTCATGACCAAAATTCCCTATCAGTCTGCTGTTGGTAGTCTCATGTATGCTATGGTAGCTACGAGACCAGACATTGCATTTGCAGTGGGAGTTGTGAGCAGATATATGTCTTATCCTGGCAAGAAACATTGGGAAGCGGTCAAAATGATTTTGAGATATCTGAGTGGCACTAAGGACAAGTGTCTATGCTTAGGTAGAGGGAAAGCATCCATTATTGGTTACACAGATTCTGACTATGCTAGTTGTGTAGACAATCGTAAGTCTACATCAGGGTACATTTTTCATTTTGTTGGAGGTGCTATCTCTTGGAGATCTTGTCTTCAAGAATGTACAGCTGTTTCTACCACAGAAGCAGAGTATGTTGCAGCAAGTGAGGCATGTAAGGAAGCATTGTGGCTCTCTCGTCTTGCTTGTGATATGGGTTTACCTCAGCATGTACCTCACTTGCTCAGTGATAGTCAGAGTGCCATTGCTTTGGCTAAGAATCCGGTCTATCATGCAAAGACCAAGCACATTGAGGTGAGGTATCACTTCATTAGAGATTGCTTAGCCACTGAGAGCATTATTCTTGAGAAGGTTCACACTCAAGATAATGCTGCAGATGCTTTGACTAAAGCTCTACCACATGATAGCTTTCGACACTGTTGTCACCTGATGGGGGTTACTTGATTCTTGATCCTACGTAGTCACTTGTATACTATGTAACATGCCCATCAGGTGGGAGGTATAGTTTGTATACTTACACTCAGGTATCCTTTATCATTCTTTATTTTTCTCCCATAGTTACTCTAGCCATATTGGCCTTTAGTGGGAGATTGTTACCGTTAGTGTCCATGTGAAAGGCCAAATGGCCACTGGACATTTCTTTGTATATGTTCTTTAATAAAACATATAGTGGCTTGGTCAGTCACGGACTATTTTTGTAAGACCTAAGAAGTCTGTCTTCGTGCCTCTTGTGTACTATATTTTCTACGTATTCTACAACCTCTGTGCGGAGTACTGTGTGCGGCCTCAGGAGCTCGGTTTTCTAATCCGAGCATATCGTCGTGGAGCTCTCGAAAAGGAGAGCGCACTGTGGTGCATCACCGTTGAAACACTTCAATTCTCAGGCTTTATCAGATGCAAAGCTTTGGCATGCACACTTTGGTCATGTGAATTTTGCTAGTTTGCTACATCTCTAGAAATTTGAAATGGTGTCCTCTGTACCCAAAGTTGAAGCACCTAGTAAACATGTCTCCAAAGGCTGTATTTTGGGAAAAATGGAGTGTTCCTCATTCGCAAAAGATGGTTTAGTTCAAGCTACCCAAAAATTGCAGCTTGTTCACAATGATGTTTCTGGTCCTCTGTAGACACCCTCTTTTGGAAACTATCTTTACTTTGTGACTTTCGTTGATGATTTTTGTAGGCGTGGATGGGTCTATCCATTGAAAGCAAAGTTTGAAGTGTTTATGTGCTTCAAAACGTTTCTGGTTTTGGCTAAAAATCTATCAACATGTAAAATGGACACCCTCCATTCTGATCGTGGGGGGGAATATATCTCTTTTGATTTTAATGCATTTCTAGTTGAACGTGGGATAAAACTAGTGTAGAATGTCATATATACCTCAATAAAATGGAGTTGCTAAATGGAAGAATAGGTCACTCATGGAGATGGCAAGGTGTATGGTTCAAGATTCAAGCTTTACCACATAGTTTCTAGCTTGAGGTTGTTATGTGTGTAGCATATGTACTTAACAGGTGTCCCACTAAAGCATTGTAGTCTATCACTCGATATGAGGCTTGGCATGGTCATGCCATATGCTACTCACCTCTGTGTTTTGGGTTGTTTGGCACATGCATTAGTGCCTGAACAACAATGAAAAAAATTGGATGACAAAGCAGTGAAATGTATTTTTATTGGGTACAGTTATGAAAGCAAAGGCTATTGTGTGTATCATCCATAGACTAAATGCATTTTGGTTAGCTGTGATGTTTTTGTGGAAGATGCTATTTAGCCATTACTTTCATGTACTAAGGAGACATCTGTTAGCTCCAAAGACATGTTTGATATTTTGTTGCCTCTTTTTATAGGTGGAAAATCTTGTGATACTCTTAATGAGGCAAGTTCTCAACCTTTACAGGTTTCATGTGGTGATGAAGATCATTCCATTTTTTATGTAGATTTACATGATGCACTTGTTGACTATACAACTAATATTGAGGAGGCAAAAACTATGCCAAAATGGCTGATGCAAACTTTGCGTGATAGCAAATTAGAGGCACCTCTATCATATCAAACTCGTTCTTGCTCTCATAGTGCTTCTATTGCATCAGATTGCTGTGCTATGGATGCCTCTAGTCTGTGTGATGAGAATGATCATGTTTTATGTGATGAAGCACAAAATTGAGAAAATTGGATGGCTACTATGCAATCTGAATATGATGCTATAATGAAAAATGGTACCTGGCCTTTATGTGACTTGCCTCTTGGCAAGAAGACTATTGGCACTAAGTGGGTATACAAGCTAAAGCATAAGACTCATGGAACAGTTGAGAGATATAAGGCTAGGCTTGTTGCAAAGGGTTATGCTCAAGAAAGAGGCATTGATTTTGATGAGAACTTTGCTCCTACTTGCCAAATGACTACTATTCATAGCATCTGTGCACTTGTAGCTCATCATGATTGGAATGTAAATCAATTGGACATTAAAACTTCATTTTTGAATGGTGATTTGGATGAAGAAGTGTATGTTCTTCAGCCCCATGGCTTTGTGCAAAAAAGGCATGAAAACAAAGTGTGCATGTTGAAAAAGGCATTATATGGTTTGAAACAAACACCACGTGCTTGGTATGAAAAGATACATGCCTAACTGATTGCACATAGTTTTGAGAACAGTCCAACATGCAAATGATGTGCTTCTGATCATTGTAGTCTATGTTGATGGCATGCTGCTCAGTGGTCCTCATGAGAAGCATATTTCTGATTTTAAGGTTGATCTACATGCCTCATTTGAGATGTCAGATTTGGGGCATTTCCATCATTATCTCAGCCTTCAATTTATGCAAGTTGATGGCTAAATACCTTTGTGTCAAACCAAATACATTGACACATTATTGTAGCATTTTGGCCTTGAAGCCTGCAAACCCTATTGCAACTCTTATGGAAACAAGTTTACAACTGAGTATTCATGATGCTGGAGATGCATTTGATGTTATTCTCTATCAGTAGGCTATTGGATCCTTGATTTACTTATGCATTACTCGGTCAGATGTTTAGTTTTTTGTGTCACAGATGAGTAGGTTTATGCATTGCCTAGGTGTCAAGCATTGGCAGGCGGGTAAGTGCATCTTTTGGCACTTGAGTGGTGCTTGACTACTTGGATTGTTTTATCCCAAGAGGGCATCACCACTACCACATTTACATGCTTTTTTTGACTCTGATTGGGTTAGTTGCTATGACACTCATGTGTCCACCAGTGGTTTTTGATTCATACTTGTTAACTCATGCATATTTTGGTTGAGCAAGAAGCAGCCTATAGTGGCCACTTCCCGTTGTGAGGCTGAGTATAGGGTAGCTTTTACAAGGAGTATTGAGTGTGTGTGGCTCAGCTGCCTTATGGCTGATTTGGGTGTTGGTCAGTCTTCTACCACCACCATCTTCATTGACAGTTAGAGTGCATGGGCAGTTGCAAGGAATCTTGTGTTCCATGCTTGTACTAAGCACATTGAGATGCACAATCATTATGTTAGGGAGAGGTTCTCTATTGGAGACATCAGTTTGGCATATGTGCCCACACAGGAGAACATTGTAAACCTTTTCACAAAGGCTCTCCCTAGGGAGACGTTTGAAGCTTTCCACAAAGCTTTGGGCTTACTTCCTTTTGTGGACTAATTCCACATAGCATGGCACTTTCTTATACATGAGTACCAATTCCTTGTTCAGGACATCACTCTTAGGGGGGATTTGTTGATATATTTAGGTCGTGATGTGTGTGAACACACTAGGACCACTGGGGCACTTTTTTCCCTCTTTAGGAGGTTTTTTCCCTTGGATTTTATATACACCTATTAGCCTAATGTGCTACTTATCTTTGTGAATTCTAGTGGTAATACATTCAATATTGTGTGTTGTGCTCCAAGCTTCTTCTTATTCCTTGTGTTGTTTGCATGCTTCAACAGACCTCAAACTCCAACATGTATGTGTGCATGTATGCATGTATGCATGTATGTATGTACAATGTATCCATGCATCTATGTATGTATATATATTTATGATTTTGTGTATGCATGTATCCTTGAGAGTACAATGCTCCACCCTTTTGTCCAAACTCTCTATCATTCTCATGATAGCACACTTATCCCACATGCAAGGATATTTGTACACAACTCCATATAAGGAGGGCCTCACTTCACTCTAATCATGCTCATTCATGCAAGCTCTTGGAAAGAGTGCCCATGCTCTCCTCATAGAGCTTCCATTCTCATAGAGCATCGTATGTAAGTTCTTTGCATTTTTTCAACTCATCATGTATTCATATGTTTTGTTTCTTCCTCCATATCTTGTTAAGTGTGTGTTTGATAATAGAGCAGGAGTAGTATTTCTTTATTTCAACATGATATCAAGAGAATTTTTAATTTTTTTGGGGCTTCGAATTCTTTTATCTCATCTTCATGAACATTAGTATAGATCTATTCTTTTTCCTTAATCATTTCCTCCCTCTCTTCATAGCAAAAAATATTCTTATCTTTATTTCCATTTACTCGGCCTTAATGAAAGCTCTGAAATTTCCTAATGAAAGTCAACTAGAACTACATATTTCACGAATCTACATTGTTACCTTTTAGAAAGTACTATGGGTTGCACCCCCACTAGACTATGAGAGTTAGAGAGAACGGACCACTTTTCAAGATAGAAAACCAACCTTCCTTATTTTTTAATCAGAAATCAAATTTGTATTGGAGCTTCCATCAGGTGCCACACCATTAAACCTTTGGTCACAGATGACTTTCAACTTTGAACTTTTGTAATATTATACAAATGCCTGTGAAAAAAGGATTACAAGTCCTTGCACACTCAATTCTCGATACTCAAATTATGCTCTTTGTATCAATTTTATGTCATTTATTACCTTGGAATACATCTTCATCAACCAATACATGGTGAACTTTTGGTTTTTGTCCTTTAACATGTGTTCCACACTCATGGAGAGAGATTCATATTTTTCCTTCCAAGTGCTTCATCAATGATATTCCTCTTTTCCTCTTAGCTTAATTTATCGCTAATATTCTCTTGCAATTTATTTTTTCTTCTTTGCCTTTTGACATTGTTTCCGTGAGTACATTTTCTAGCCTCTTCTATTCATAGGATACAACATTGATCATGTTGATTAGTGAAACGAAATGAGTATCCGATAAAGTACTTGTACAATGGTCCTTTGTGTCAAGAAACTTTTGATATGATTGGTAATCTTATGGAAGTGGAAAATTTTGGTATGGTAGGTACTATTATGGAAGTGGTCACATAACAACAAGACATTTTTTACCTTGGTTCTCTAGGTCATGCTGATTTTGAACTGTATGCAATGGATCTATGTAGAACCTATTTGTCGATGCCGCATGTTATTTAGGAATTATCACAAGAAATGGCAAAAAACGTTGAACATATTTTAACTTGCCAAATCACATCTAAAACAACGTACTATTTAAGATGTACCTGATGTAGGCATACCGAATTTGTTTATCTTTAAACATCATATAAATTTATACGGAATTGTAAAGTGACTCTTCGCCTTGAAATTTTGCAAATTTGAACATGTAGTTATCTTCAAACATCGTGTAAATTTCTATGGATTTGTAAATCGACTCTATCCCTTGAGAGTTGTGCATGTATCTTCTCGAGTATATGGTCTATAGAGTCTCATAAAAGTCAAATATTTCTTTTTTCACAAATTCATGCATCACACATTCTTAGAACTTCAAGCATTCTTGACGCATTGCTCATGGAAAAGATGGAGTCAAGCACCAATAGTACTATCTTGTTTTTTAATGAATAGAAGAATCGATGCAAGTGAAAAATTTCCTATCAACATTCTGGTGGATTATGTGTAGGTGTATTAGAAAGTTGTGCAGCCTATAGAGCTTAAAACAATACACAATGAAATGAAGAAGCATATTTTGACATAAGGAGAGATGGAATTCTTTGTCCATTGAATCCGCAAACTAAGATGCCCCCTAATACATAAACTACATAAATAAATACATAAACTACTTGTATAATGTATTTCATCCAAATGACACACTTGTAAGAAATTCAAAAAAAATATAACAATTTTGATTGTTGAGGTAAAACATTTTCAGGATATGAAGGAAACACTAATAAGAATGTGAATCAGACTACAAAAATTGATCACTTTTTAAACTCCACTAAAGAATCATGAAAAAATTGATCACTTTGCAAACTTGCCTAAAGCATCATGAACATGTTGCATAGCTATAAAAGAGTGCTATTTTTTAATGAAGTTATAAATCAAAATGATTTACTAAACTTGTTAAGATTACATACAAATGAATCCTTGAGAAGATCTAAGTTTGAAGTCTTACTGAAAATATATAAAACTAATAATATACGCATCTCAAATTGACGAGCATGTGATGCTATAGGAGTGAGTATGAAAGGATATAGAGCTAACATAAACGTATGGTATCAAATTTTAAAATATAATTAAATATGAAATTTTGGTTTACCAAGACCTATTCATGTAGAGAATTATACAAGTTGTCTAAATGAAAAAAAAACCCTCATATAATTGGCGTATAAGAAACATTTTTGGTATTCCGCTCTACGAATTTAGAAAATTCTGAATTTCTACGACAATTAAGCTTTACTCATGATTTGAGAGCCCCTTCTTCCAATTCAATTGTCTAATGTGCATATATGTACATTACATGTAGAATTAGGACTTTAAATAACTTATGTATATAGAAATGTGAAGCTTTAATCTCACAAATGGAATTCCATGGTGGTGATGTTAACCTTAAAAATATCCGAAACTCTCATAGAGTAAAAAGGAAGGTTCACATGATGTCTCTATAGGGTATGATTCCTTTATAACAACGATAATAAACAAATACATGCAATGTGGAACCCCTAGAAATAACGTCTTTGTGAGATGAATAGTAATGTCAAGAGGAACACACAATTAGAAAAGAAGAGAAGAGAGGCTTGGGTAACCGCATCAATTTTTCAAAATTTTAAGATAGTATATCATTAGAGATAACTAAGTAGAAGATTTCAAGAAAGCAATTACAAAGCTTGTAACATCTATAAGAGAATCTTGGGGCTGAAATTCATAACATATTACTTGGTGAGAAAAGAATTCAATTAATGTCCAAAATCATGAATACATCCATCAAGCTAATGACTTTATTCATTTTTCTGGTTATAGCATATTCTATATATTCATATTCTATGTTTTGTAAAAATCCGACCACTCGCTACATGGAACACAAAAGGGATGGAAAAGTATTAATACCAAGCATGCAGTAGTTGCTTTAGATGTACAAGAAAAGGAGCTAAGAATATTAAAAAAATCACTCAATGAACTATTTGATTGGTTTTACATAAGACAATGACAAAGAATAAAATGTTAAAAAAATGAGTACAAAAATGATAAGAAAGGAGCCCAAACTACATGGTAAATAAATGTGTAAATGGGAGAGAGATACACAATTCATGAAATGGATTGTACAATGAAAGATAGATGTACAATGTTAATAAAAAGGTTGTAGATAGTCAAAAGCTTTCTTTTTGAGTTTCTTGGAAACAACTTCACTGTCTTCTATGTTCTCAATGATTGGTATTTTCTTTAAAAGCATCTTTATTAACATTTTTTTTTTTAGTCTTTTGAAAAGAATTTATTCTCTTCTATGTTCTTAGAGAATGTTTCTCATGTTTGTAGTACTCTTTGATCATGGAATTTGTTTTGTCTTGGCAATCCTTGCAAGAGAAAAAAGAAGAGTACTGATCATTACTTCTTTTATTATTAGTCATCCCATGCCTTAATGGTACTCTTCATGTTTGCATGTTCAATAATCTCGCTTATGGCCAACATGAACACATACTGTAAAGAAGGGGTGGAACAAAATCTCACCACCCCTTTCGGTGTCATGTGGTCAGATTGGCCATGAAAGAGACTAATAATAATGAAGACATGAAGAGTACCATTTAGGCATGGAATGACCAATAATGAAAGAAACAATGATCATTGATCTTCATTTGTCTCTTGCAAGGATAGCTAGGACAAAGCAAATGGAAATGATCAAAGATTAGCACAATGGACATGTTAGAGAGATAAATGAATGGGAAAGATGAACACTTCTAAGTTTTCATGAATGTTTTTTAAGCATATTGAGTAGTTAGAGCCCCCCTCTTCCTATTGTGTGGTTGTGTTGGCCACGAGGGAAATTAATGAACACACACACACACACATGAATAGTACCATTGCAATGACTAATGATAAATCCAAAGTACATGGTAGAATTGAATGGGAGAGAGATACACACCATTAAAATAATTGTACAATTTAAATACTAAGATTTTATATAATGATATCATTCTTCTTTGAGTTCCTTGGGTATATTTGACTCAATCATGTATCCTCTATATCCAAGAAACACATTTGTTATATAGCGCTTACACTTTTTCAATGTTCACATCATTTAGTGCTAGGGTAAAACTACAATAATACAAAATTTAACCTACTTTAGATGTTTGGAAATGCGATGCATGACAGAAAATTGTAAGAGGAGTTTCCTGACTATGGATAAAATCTTACTACTATTAGAAGGAAAGGAATAATTACTCATAAATTTTGATAAAGAGTTTAACAGTAAGGAAAGTAGGATCTTTTGAGTATTACCAATGGAGATCACAAAGTAGATCTATGTTTAGCATGGACAAATAGTGGACAAGAGCATAAGCCTCCATGGTGGATGTGTGTAATTCAACTATCATCTTTGAAACTTATGCTTTGACCAAAAAATATATGTTCATAAGAAAAATCAATCTAGATTCATACGAAATAAGATTATTGTATGTAACTAATATGCATATAAAAAAGAGATGTAACTAGACTTCAAAGAAGATAATATTTCCAACTCCTCTTCTTTAAACACTCTACCTTGTGAATTTTGTTCATCCCTTTGTCCTTATCTTCATCTTTTTCGAGATATCAAGATCAACATGTGATGATCGAGGATGACATGTATCACTTTTTCATTTCTCTTACATGTATAGTGGTCATGGCAGTATATGTGAGGGACACTTTATTCAACTTTACTAGATTTAGCCACTGACAGTGATGGCACATCTATTTCTTGCAAACTCACTCATTCCTCGACATTAGGATTTTCCTTATGTAATGTTCTTTATATATTGCACTAGTTGTATTGTTGTATTAGGTCATTCTTGTACATTCTCTTTATGTAATAGAGGAAGAAGAAGATCATTCTTCCTTGCCTCAATGTGTGTGTGCTCCCCTCGTGTGTCTGAGTGTGTGAGAGCTCTCTTCCTTATCTCCTTTATCTTGACATGGTACCAGAGCCAATATGGTTGTAGAGAGCTTGTGGAGAAGGCGAATAGTGAAGAGTAGATGAGAAGCCATGGAGAATGCATGCTTCAAAAACGATCTGAGGTTGCTATGAAATTTGGTGTGAAGGTAGAAGGCATCAAAATATTTTCAAAATTTTTCCCTTTAGGGTCACTAGTTTTTCTCATATTTCTATTTTAGAGCCATCCCGACCTCCATTTCAATGCTTGCAAGGTAGGGCCCACAAAGAAAATAGGTCAATTTGCAAACCTATGACTTGGCTTTTGTTTGACAACAATCAAAGTTGGAATATTCGAAGTCTAGAATTTCAAGTGATTTTGTGTAGTTTTGATACACACAAAATATGTTTTTCTAAGATCGAACTATCACGTCAGAGTGTGACAATGTTCAAGAAAAGGTACTACGAATGTTTTTGTAGTGTTATGAATTGTTGCAAAAATGGAAAACGTTGATGGAATGAGTCAACTTATGAGTGATAAGTTGGACAAAACAACTTTCATGCTTAGAGATTCATAATGATAAATTTCTTGATGGGAAAAGGCTACTAGAAGTACATTGAAGGAGAGAATGAAAATGCTCTGCAATTACTAGAGAGCAATCAAATTGTAGAATAGTTAAAAGAATATGAAGAGCGGAATCAAGGAGCACAAAAAGTAATGTATTGGCCATATGTTAGCATATAGGATAGCATGATCTGGGATATATAGGATGCCAAAACTTGGAAAGAGGCTTGGAACAGTTTGGTCACATTGTATGGGACCAATATGAAACCATGGAAATTACAACTCAAGGATGAGCTACATACACTGGAGAAAAAGAGCATGTCGATAAGTGACCACACCTTGAAACTCAAAAGCATATGTGAGTCACTTGCATCTATTGGCATCAATTCAGCCTCTATAGATGCGAGAGAAACAATAGGTTGCGTCTTTGATGACCAAGAGATAAGATTTGAATGTGCAAATGAAAGATATCTAGAGGTACTCCTCCTATCATCTCTTGATCCTACCCAATCTACATCAAAGAATAGATTGATACCTACACCAGCGGTATATGAGTAG
Organism: Ceratopteris richardii; assembly: GCA_020310875.1. NCBI lineage: Eukaryota > Viridiplantae > Streptophyta > Polypodiopsida > Polypodiales > Pteridaceae > Ceratopteris > Ceratopteris richardii. Next base: position 81,348,226 of record CM035416.1, read on the forward strand.
AATAGGCCTTCATTCATTGTCCCTTTGAGGTATTCAGGAATCCTTTTTGATGCATCCATATGTGGCTTTCTAGATGTATGGATGAAGTGGGAGAAAACACTTACAGTATAATATATATCTACTATAATGATAGTAGCTTTGAGACTTACTACCAAGATTTGATAGCTTGTTACATCTTCAATTAACTCACCTTCATGATCACTTAGCTTGGAGTTTACTTCCATGGGTGTACGTGCAACCATAGCATTCTCCATTCTCAGCTTGGCTAACATATCTTTAATGTAATTCTTTTGAGTAAGATACATACCCTTCATTGTATACACTACATCCAATCCAAAGAAGTAAGTGAGATAACCTAATTCATTGATCTTGAGCTCCTCATTCATTTGATACTTGATTCTTCCAATACCTTCAACATCACTACCTATAAGTATGATGTCATCCACATATACAAAAGGGTATACGACTTCTCCATTCCAAGGGGGTTGAGACATGTATGCATCTTCTGAGATCGATCCATTGAGAAATGCATTCCTCACATCCATTTGATATATCTTAGTTTTGCCAATTGCAATACTTATGAGTAATCTGATTGTTGGCATCTTTTCTATAAGAGTGAAGATCTCCTCCTAATCAATACTTGGGTTTGAGCATGACCTTTGGACACAACTCAAGCTCTATGCCTCTTGATATTTCCATCAAAGATTTTATTTACTTTGTAGATCCATCTGGATCCAATGAAATTTGTGGTGGTGCTGCTTCCATTATGGTCCCATATTTTCTCCTCTCTACTACTCCATTTTGCTTAGGTGTGCATCTCATGGTTATGTTTCTCTTGATTCCCCTCTCTTGCTAATAGGAATGAGACTCATGGGAGAAGTATTCTCCACCTCCATTAGACCTTAGTCTTTTTAGGGTTTTACCTATTCTATTTTCCAGAAGATCCAGATACTTCTTAAAACCTGAAAATATTTTAGATTTATGCTTCACGAAATAGATTATAGTCCATTTGCTACAATCATCCATGAAACACACATAATACCTTGACCTTGAGATGGATGGCTCTTAGATTGGTCCCCATGTGGTTAAGCTCCAAAATCTCTCCATGTATGTATCCCTTATTTTTAAATTGTTGCATATGAGATTTCCCAAAGTGACATGCAATGCACTTGTAAATCATATGTCACTTTGAAATGTTAGGTAGTCCAAGCACACTTTGATCTCTATTGATTTGCTTTAGGGATCCCTTGCTAAGGTGAGCCAATATTTTATGCCAAACCTCTAAATCAAGTAGAGTTCCAATACCATAATTGTTTTGTTCCTAGTGTCTTGGAGTTCAAAAGTGAACAATCTACCCTTTTTTTTACATTGATATGGATCCTCAACATAGGCTCCTCCATGCTGTGTGAACCTCACGTGCAAAATTCTCTACACAATCGCACCTACATTTATCAAATTCCTATTAATACTAGGTACATAAAGAACTCTCTTCAACAAATTCATATTACTATTGAAAGTCTTTACATTTCCAATCTTCTCTACTAGGTACCTTCTATCATCTATTTTTTGACCTATAATTATTCCAAGTTTGAAAGCAATGCTACATTCCTTGCTACATATTTGAACATCCTAAGTCAATATAAAACACATGGTCATATAATTTACCTCCTTTCATTCATGTTCATTATTAGGAGAAATTTTTCTTGAGACTTATCATTAGTGGTCATAGTCTCTAGCCTCCTTGGTAGTTGTTGTTATTGTTGTATCCATATGAGTTGTTGTATCTTCCTCTAAGCGCTCTATATCCACCTCTATTGTATCCTCTTACTCTTTGGTTTCTTGGGCTCTTGAAGCAATTCTCTATGATGTCGTTGGTTAATCCACATACGATACAAGGTAAGGAGTCTTGATATCTCCCCCTTACCCATCCACCACCTGTGCCTCTTCAACTTGAGCTTTTACCTCTACTCTCAAAGTTAGCTTGGAGGTGCTTGCTTCATCATCACAGTTTTTTCCTTTACCTTTGGTACCTTTACCTTTACTTTTATCTATCAAAAGCACTAAGGAATGTTTGGCTTCATGAGTAAAGATTTTTCCCAGGCGTGTCTTGAAGTCTCCCACTTGCATATCCATGCACAAGTCCATGGCAGTGATGAATGCTTATCACTTGTCATCAGACTTGATTCCATTGATTAATTGCTGCATGAGTTTTTTCCCATCCATAATGTCTCCAATACTTCCTAATTGATCTAAAATATCTTTCACCTTGGTTAAATAGACAATGAAACTCTTGTTAGGCTGCTTCTTGAGTGATGTGAACTCCATCCACTATTGGTTCTTCCTAGCCTTGGTGGTTCAAAAGAGGAATGATTGCAAAGCATTCCATGTCTCTTGTGATTTCTTACAAATCCTAATATGAGGAAGTAAGAAATAAGAGATGGAGAATGTATGACCTGCCAAAGCATCCTTTGCAAATCTTAAACTTTTTTGCTCCTCTTGAGTTGGTTGTCCTTTGGTTCTGAATATAGGAATTAGCTCATCTCTAGAGATGTATCCATAAAGATTTCTCCCTTGCAATTGAGCCTCTATCCTTAGAGACCATGCTGAGTATTTACTTTGGTCCAATTTCTCAATTAAAGAAGGGAATCCATCATGGATTATGTCAAGACTATGATTATGTTCTTATACCACTATAAGGCCCTGGAAGAAAGCTGCTCTAGACCAGCCTATGTTTCATTTAGTTACTTTAATAGACTTTATAAGCTTCCAATAATGCAATAGTAGTACTAGGGTATCTTAGAATATGAATCTCAAAATAGATTTAAGTCAAGTGATGCGTGATCTAACACAATTTATTCCGAGTGACTACAATGTGATCAATATGTATATGTATAAGAAGTGGTGGTTGATCCCGACATTTGAGGAAGATAATGATGCAAATACATCGTTATCGTGATCTATTCATATCTCAATGTAAGCAACTCCAATGACCACAAGACTTTGTAGGAGCACTTATACGATTACTACCTGCATGCTACAATTGATAAACAAAACAATGAGAACTATACACTTCAATGTCTCAGAGAAATTGACAAACTTAGAGAATTGTATTGGAGTAGTGAACACTACATAGAGTATATGACACAACTTGAAGTATATGTACTGATATGCAAAGTATAGTACATGAAAGTGTTGGAGGACTACAAATGCTTTGAGGAATATACAATGTGCACATCAATTTGCGTGATATGGCTTATGATATCCCTTGATCGAATAGGCAGTGTATATGATTGTTTGATGGATCTACCTAATATTTTTCCATGCTTTTAGGAGTTTCATTTGAATTTTCAATTCAAATGAAGTTATTGGATCTCGCTCTCAATATATTCACAAGACTCTCTCTTATGTTACCCTTTTACTTTTGCAGAAAGTAACATCTTGGTTTAACCCTAGAAGCAATGAGATAATGCATGTATACACATAGATTTGACTCAAAGTTCAATGAATTCCCATACTTATGGTCAAGTCTTTTGGCTTGCCATATGCACCAACACAAAATTAAGTTGTCTCTCTCCCTATTGGATGCGTATTTTTTCTTTCTCAAATAAAAGCCCCTCCTTTTGACCTCAAAATAGCTCTAACGCTCTAACTTTCCAAACTTATTTAGGACTGACACATTGACTACAGGATCCAATATGAAAAGATCACTCCAATATTCACTTAAAATGTGTAACAAAAGCACGTGGAAAACCACTAGATAATGAGCATTTTGACTTGGAAAGGAGCTCTTTTCAACCAAAAAAGGTTTCTAGAAGAAAAAAATTCCCAAAAACACACACTATAGTGTATCATATCATGAAAAAAGTCCCACAAACACACAACATAGTGTATTGCATCCTATTTGTCTCTAGAAGATCCCAATCTTTGTATTTATATGTACACAAGTAAAGAAAGAGCACTATCATTTTTCATACAAAGGGAAAAACTATTATGTGTAGTTCTGCTCATTTTCTTTAATTGTTGAATAACTTCGACAAAAAAAACTTTTGTCGATCATATTTTCCTCCTTCTGTTTATAAACTTCCTCTAAATGTCTTGTAAAGTTAATGGGTTTTACCTTCAAGTAACACTATTGAATTTTTATTCCTTGCTAGAGTGGTATATACGATATTAAAAAGACTAACAAAGTCTTCCACCATCCATGTTTCTCTATGATAATGTGTTGCAGACATGTGGCTCTCACTTGGTCCAGCCTCCCCACTTTGCATTCTTTGGTCATGTTGTCAGTAAGAGACATTTATAAATATGTTGAAATTTATTTCTTGAAAATATAGAAGAGAACGATGTCCTTATCTTATATGTTCTCATGGAATGGTAGTTTTTTTCATCTTCATTAATCCCTTTCATGGACAACAGGACCACATGATGCAAACGGGGGGGGGGGGGGGGGGGGGGTAGTTCGGCCATGTCGAATCCCTACCCCTCTTTCCATTGTGTGGTCATGTTGTTCATAACAAATATTAATGAAGGTGCTTCAAATTTGAGACTATTTCATGAAATAAAGGACAGAAGATCTTCATTCCCCTCTTGAAATCCATTATCATTCAATGAGTTTCTAGAATACACATATAAAACCTCTTTGATGCTTCAAAACACCAAAAGGAGCTTCAACACATCTCAATCCTTGAGATTCTACAAATAACTCATAAAGATGCTTCAAGACACATTATACTCCCTAAAATGCTTCCAAACACACATAAGATATTTTAATACACATAGCAACTCAAAGATGTTTCAAAACATACTTTATACTCATTGACATATATCAACCCTCAAAATATAAAACAATTGTACATATTTCTCCACCTCATTATTTTCTTCAAGATCCATGTCGATCCCTAATATTCTACAAAGTACTCCTGAGATCCATCAAGAAAAATTCTATTTTTTGAGATGCTTCCAAACAGAGATCAGATGCTTCAATGTACATATCAACCCATAGAAGCTTCAAAACATACATATGAGCTTCAAATCATATTTCAATTTGCTTGAAAAATCACATTACTTCTAAACACATATCAATCAAAGATGCTTTAAATCACACATCAAATTCTCATTGACGCACATCAACCCTCAAAACATAAAACAATGGTACATCTTATGTTTCCAGCCCATACGAATCTTCTAGGGCAAACATAACCACAATATGCAAAGAGGCAATGTCAAATAAAGTTTGACCCCACACTTTGAATTATGTGGTGATGGCGCCCCTAAGAGAGTGTGATGAAAAGTAGAAATGACGATATTTACTCTATGCTTAGCACTACAAATGAGGAGAGAAGAACATGAGAAAATATTAACTAAAAATATTAATTTGAATGAGTAGAGGTTGATAGATGAACACTTTGCAAGGGGGAAGAAGGTGGTAGCTAGAAAGGAGTGCAACCTAAAGACAAGTGAGGAAAAGATTGCAAAATAAGCTATTGAAAATGATCTCCCTTTTTATACCTCATCTAGGAAATATGACTATTCGTGCCACATGTCACCACCTCATTAGACGTACCATGCCACATCTTAGCATTTTATTAGATATTACTTATGAGCCTTTCAAGACTCAACGTGTCTCACCATGTGTCGCTTGTTGATTAGTCCATATATACCCATTTGAAATTACAAGGGTTACATTTTCACGTCTTTGAGCTCATGACAAGACCCTCATTTTCCACTTTTTTTCTTTGACAAGACCTCATTGTGCGCAATATGGAAAACGTTTTTTGTTTAAAGAGTGGGGAAATGTTTTGAAACTTATTGAGCACCATCATTTGACTCTCATGGGAATTGATTTGGTCCATCCAACTATGTTTGCACAAAACCCTTCAGATTGGGTGAAGACAAAAGGTAGGAAATTTACCCTTCACCAAGAAGACCTTTGGATTGTCCAACGAACAACTAGATATGTTACTTTTTTCCTACGAGGTTGTGAATTTTTCTTTACCTCAATCATATTTCATGATTTTCTTTTCTTTGAGGATGGAAATCAATCTTTGGCTCAAAATAAGTGTACTTAAACCATAACCAATACTAAAGTTGTAGGGAATGCAGATGAAGAGATTGATATAGAATAAGAACAAAACAAGTTGCAAATCTTGATGTGGTAGCCTTCAAATCAGAGATATCTATCAAAGAGCGTATAGAAGAAGTGAAGATTACAAAAGAATATTTCTTCTTTCCATCCTTGCCATTCTATCATGTAATGGAGAATGGCTTTGCTAACCTACATTCAATTCATCATTTTCTCAACATTTAAAATACTAATGCCTTGCTACAATTGCACAAGCTTCTGATGTGGAAACTAATTTATTGATGTTGGAGAAGAAAATAAAAAGAAATTCATGTGACATGACCCCAAGCTTTATAATTATAGCTTCAAGAACTCTTCCCAAGCCAGCTCTATATTAAAATATGGTTGTTGAAGAGAAACCCTCACTCAAGCATGACAATTTTGAAGCCAAACTTGTGGACTTGGGCATAGATGGGCTTTGAAGAGGCCACTAAGTTCAGAAAGAGAGCTCTCGCACACTCTCACACTCAAAGAGAGGAGCACGCACAAATTGGGGCAAGGAAGAATGATCTTCTTCTACTTCTTCTTCTTCTTCTTCTATTACATAAAGAGAATGTACAAGAACGACCTAATACAAAAATAAAACTAGTGCAATATATAAAGAGGATGACTAGAGACAAGTGTTGCCCAAGCATCTATCGAAAAGAGAGATCTCATCTTCATTCTCAAACTTGTAGTTTTATGAGTGTGGTTGAAAATACAGACCCAAAGGTTGATATTTATTGTCTGAGAAGTACAAAGACCACTCTTCCCTTTATAATATACAAATAGTGGAAGTGTAACATCAAGTAATTACATCTCCCAAAGGACGTATATAGATAATTATGAACATAGATTGTGTCCATTATTATGGGTTGTACAATTTGAGTTTATGTCATAATCAAGAATCATTTAGAGGTATGATATCATTGCTCATTGAAAATTGGTTAGCCAATCCATCAATGCATTTATGGAAAATACGGGATTGAGGCTAAATGCATCTATGGGATTGAGGCCATGAATTCCTTTGAGTTAATCATTTAATCTAAGAAATTGAATGCAACTTTAGAAAAGAGAGATCATATTGGAACTCACATGGAATGAATCACTCAACATGAAGACAAACGATAGAGCTAATGCACAATGTTATGCAAGTACGAGGCAAAGGAAAGATTTGCATAACAAGAACTTAAGAGATTTGCAAATGACGACTTGTTTTATTATTGAGGGTGGATCAAAATCGATCCAACCTTACACCACGATGGATTTGATCTTTTAAAGTAGAGGAACTTCTACCATTGGGAGTGATATAACTACCAAACTTGGAAGGAGAAATCACAAATCTATCTTTTCCATGCTTAGAAGAGATTGTTGCATCCTTGTAATTCATGATAATCTAAATTATGTAGAATTTGATTTACTAAGACCATGTAGAAGGGTCTTATGTGGGGAACTGTAAAGTCCTAAGATGCAAGTTCTTGTGGTTATCCTTGAAAACTACAATAGTGTTCCTTAGAATGGTTTCATGAAAGGGTAAAAATTAGATTTTAACCCTAATCATGAAACACTTAGTTTATATCATCATTTTTCTCATAGCCCTATTGAAATTATCTCTTTTTATTATAGTCAAACTTAAGCCTAAAGATCATTTGCACAGATAACAACTTAAGAGCTATTTTTTGTTAATTCTAGCTCTTTTACTACTTAAAATCACCTTACTTTTATACTCCTAGCCTATGTGGAAAGGATGTCTAACCTATCATGGCTACAAATGTACTTGATTGGGAAAGAATAGCAAAGAGACTAAAAAAGGCTTTCCACCCACATCATGAAGCTGATTTCGCACCTCCTTTTTCACTCGATGTGCTATGGAAAATGACAAGCCAAGCCCAAAGAGGAAAAGGAGGAAGATCACATGGAAGAGAAGCATCCAATGGAGAATGCTACAATTGTGGAAAATCGGGCTATTATGCAAGAGATTGTTGCTCCAAAGGAGGAGGCAATCAAGGATACAAAAGGAACCAAGGTAATTATGCTAGTACTTCAGCAAATTCAGAAAATGAGAACTTGCTTATGATGTATAGGTCAAGTGCAAGAGTGATTGCAAATTTTACATGGTACATTGATAGTGGTTGTAGCAACCATATGAGTTGCAATAAAGATGTTTTCTTTAATTTACACTCACCCATCACTCAAGGACAAGTAGAGACAGGGGATGACACTGAGCACAAGATTACACATGTGGAGATGTTGCATTGAATGGATCTCAAAGCTCCAAGGTGTTGAAGGATGTGTTGCATGTGCCAACCATCACAAATAACTTGGTTTCGATAGGTCAAATGGTTGAAAGAGGTTATGAGGTGAGGTTCAATGATCAAGGATGTTTTGTTGAAGACCCCATGCAGGACTACAAGCTCATAGCAAAAGGAAAGAAGAAAGGAAGTCTATTCACCATGGAGGTAAAGCCATCAACTCCTCACACTATCTACTTATCATTTGGAAATAAACAGATTGCAGAAATTGACTTATGGCATAAAAGAATTGGGCACATAAACTTACAAAGGATGAAGGACATGCAAAGGAAGGGCTTGGTGAGAGGTCTACCTGATCTTACATCTCAAAATATGCAACATTTGTGCCATGCTTGTCAATTAGGGAAACAAAGCAGACTGCCATTCAAGAAGGGAGCACATGAGAGCAACGAAGTGTTGAATCTCATACACACTGATGTATGGGGACCTATAAGGGAGCCATCCATTGGAGGTAATAGATATTTTGTCACATTTATAGATGATCATTCAAGGTTTGTTTGGATGTATTGCATGAAGTCAAAGTCAGAAGTGTTTTACCACTTCAAGAGGTTCAAAAACCTAGTGGAGAAGGAAACAAGGAAGTATATAAAGACTCTTAGATCGGATGGAGGGGGAGAGTATTTTTCAAATGAATTTTCAGATTTTCTACATGACCATGGCATCAAAAGGCAAGTCACTTGCATGTATACACCTCAACAAAATGGGGTGGCAAAGAGGAAGGATAGATACTGTTGATATATTTAGGTAGTGATGTGTGTGAACACTCTAGGACCGCCGGGGCACTTTTTTCCCTCTTTAGGAGGTTTTTTTTCCCCATCTTGTATATACGCCTATTGCCCTAATGGGCTACTTATCTTTGTACATTCTCTAGTAATACATTCAGTCTTGTGTGTTGTGCTCCAAGCTTCTTCTTCTTCCTTGTGTTGTTCGCGTGCTTCTGTAGACGTCTAACTCCAACAATTGGTATCAGAGTAGGTCACCGCTTCATCTAGGGCATCGTCGACACTCCTCCGGTTGTAGTCTCAGATTCGCACGAAATTTGGTGAGCATACTCAGGCTATTTCAGAGATCAAAACAGCTTTGCTATGTGGTACCAAAATCGCGATCTGAGCTCGTTTCGGCCTACGAACGCACTATCATAGCGCTTGTGCAGGCTATTTCGTCTTTTGTGCCAAAGGTATATACCTATTTCGATTCACCAGTACAAGCGTCTCGAAGTCTGCTACAGGTTTAGCAGAACTTATCTGGGCAGTTCCGTTCAAATTTTTGAGATACAGTCAATTTTCTGCATCAAGGTATTTTAGTCACCGGCCACAGCTGAAAGCAGTGATGTATTCTGTATGTTGGCTGTTGAGGATAAGTTGGATGGTACCAACTACCCATTATGGGCTTATATGATGCGACATGTATTGGTTGCAAAAGGACCGTGGAACATTGTGCAGGGTGTTGAAAGACATCGTGTTACACCTGCGACTAGAGGTACTACAAATACAGGTGCTGAAGCTGATGGAGATGGTGTCGAAGATGATATTCTGCAGATTCCTATTCGTGCTGCTGTTTCTGTTGCACCTACTACAGAGAAAATTCGTTGGGATGGCAGAGATGCTCAAGCACATGCATTGATAGCTTTGTCTATCAAACGTGCTATTATTCCTCACATTCGCTCTTGCAGAACAACAAAGGATGCTTGGGATACACTTACCACGTTATCCCAGGCTAGGAATGAGGCTCGTGTTGCTTACCTCCGAAAACAGTTGGAGAGTGAGCACATGAATGAAGGTGATTCTATGGACAATTTTCTAACAAAGATCAAAGACTTGAAGGAACAGTATTTCTACTGATGAGGTTATACCAGACAGCTCACTTGTGCAGACCGTTCTGAATGGTCTTCCTGATTCATATCAGAGTTTTGCTTCTACTCTTTGATTGACGATGAAAGGCAATCCAAATGCCTTGTCATTTGAGGAGTTAGTCTCTGTTCTGTTACAGGAAGATCAGTCTACGCAGAATAGGTCCATTATGCGTGTTGCAGATCAAGCTTTCCTGGCTAGTCAGAAGGGCAAAGCAAAATGGAGCTCTTCTACTAGTACGCAGAAATCTGCAAATGCTGCACATTCGAAGAACTAGGATAAAGATGAGAAGAAATCAGAAAAGCAGAAATTGTTTTGCAAGTACTGTAAAGGGAATGATCATATCATAAAGAACTGTCCAAAACTGGCTGCAAAAGAGGCAAAGAAAAAGGAGGCTGGAATGGTTGTTGTAGAAGCCTCTACACCAAAAATAGAGTCTGCTAATCTTGTGTAGGAAGAAGAATGGGCGTTTACTACTATTTGCAATTTTGACCCATCTTCTCATGAGTAGTGCATGTCTGCAGTGGACTCAAATGTTTGGTACTTTGATAGTGGGGCGACCAAACATATTACCTTGCAACGTAGTTTCTTCTCTTCACTCGAGCCTGCCCCTATAGGGAATACTGTCACATGCGCCAACAACTCCTCTTATCTTGTTATGGGAGTTGGTAAGATCATTCTGACTACTGCTTATGGTAGTTCTTTCACCTTGTCAGATGCTTTATTTGTGCCAGGGATCAAGAAGAATCTGTTATCAGTTTCTGCATTAGCCAAGATTGGCTTGGTTGTGAAATTTGTTGATGACAGATGTACAGTTCATGATCTGTCAAATGGTGATGTTATTATTGCTTCTAGAATTTTATATCGTGGGCTGTATAAGCTCATAGACTATGAAAGATCTGTGAATGATTCGGCATGTGCAGTTCATGATTCTCAGGCTATGTCAGATGCAAAGCTTTGGCATGCACGCTTTTGTCATCTGAATTTTGCTAGTTTGCTACGCCTGTAGAAATCTGATATGGTGTCTTCTTTGCCCAAGCTTGAGGCACCTCGAAACCATGTATGTGAAGGCTATATTCTGGGCAAATTGTAGCATTCCTCCTTTCCAAAAGATGGTTTAGTTCGGGCTATGCAAAAATTATAGGTTGTACATAGTGATGTCTGTGGTCCTATGTAGATATCTTCTTTTGGAAACTATCTTTACTTCGTGACTTTCATTGATGATTTTTCCAGGCATGCATGGGTATATCCATTGAAGGAAAAGTCCGAAGTGTTTTTGTGCTTCAAACAGTTTTTGGTTCTGGATGGAAATCTATCAGGATGTTAAATGGGCACCCTCCATTCTTATCGAGGGGGGGAATTTATGTCTTCTGATTTTAATGCATTTCTGGCTAAACATGGGATAAAACACCAGTGTACAGTGTCGTTTACACCTCAACAGAATGGAGTTGCTGAACGGAAGAACAAGTCACTCATGGAGATGGCGAGGTGTATGGTCAAGAGTCAGGCTTTACCACATAGTTTCTGGCTTGAGGCTGTCATGTGTGCAACATATGTACTTAACAGGTGTCCTACTAAAGCGCTACAATCTATTACTCCATAATGAGGCTTGGCATGTTCGCAAGCAATCTATTGCTCATCTGCGGATTTTTGGTTTTTTGGCATATGCACTAGTGCCTGAACAACATCGTAGAAAATTGGATGATAAGGCAGTAAAATGTATTTTTGTTGGGTACAGTTTTGAAAGTAAAGGCTATCATCTGTATCATCCATAGAATAAACGCATTCTAGTTAGCCGTGATGTTGTTTTTGTGGAAGATGTTATTCAGCCATTGCTTTCATGTACTAAGGAGACATCTGTTAGCTCTAAAGACATGTATGATACTTTGATGCCTCTTTTTACACGTGGACAATCTACTGCTGGTCTTAATGAGGCAACTTCTCAGCCTTTGCAGGTTTCATGCAATGATGCAGATCATCCCATTTCTGATGCAGATTTACATGATGCACTTGTTGATGAGAGAGCTGATATTGAGGAGGCAAAAACTATGCCAAAATGGCTGGTGCAGACTTTGCGTGACAATATATTAGATGCACCTTTGTCATATCGTACTCGTTCAGGCTCTCATAGTGCCTTGATTCCATCAGATTGCTATGCTATGGCTGCATCTAGTCTGTGTGATGAGAATGAGCCTGTTTCTTTTGATGAAGCACAAAATTCAAAAAATTGGATGGCTGCTATGCAATCTCAATATGATGCTATAATGAAGAATGGTACTTGGTCTTTATGTGACTTGCCTCCTGGCAAGAAATCCATTGGTACTAAGTGGGTATATAAGCTGAAGCGTGAGACTTTTACAATGGTTAATAGTAAAAGCTCATAAGCAATGGTTCATATGATCCTTCCATTGTTTACACTTAGCACTTCCAATGCTTAGCCAAGTGTGAAGACTTGGCATTTGCTCCAACAACTCCCCCTCAAGCCAAACATCCTGGCTTGGTCTTCTTCATCAATCCTCTTGAATGTCTTGTAATCCAATCATAGCTTTAAACCTGCAAATTTTAGTACCATCAAGTGCTTTGGTCAATAAGTCTACACGTTGCATATTAGTTGATACATATGCAAGTTGAATCTCCTAGCTTAATAGCTTCACTCTCACATAATGATAGCGAACCTCTATATGCTTGGTGCTTGCGATTAGACAATCCACATATGTTGCATGGGGAAGAGTTGAAAGTTCTCCCCCTACATTGCTTACCTCCTCTACCCCTACCTCTTGAGTTCCTACCTCTCCCTGCATAGTTGGCTTGAGAAGTAGTACCTTCATCCTCTACTTTCTTGCTCTTTCCTTTTTCTTTAATCTTCCCTTTATCTATGTAAGGGGCAGAAGAGTTATTACTTCTTTATGGTTCTTCATTTTTGTTGAGCTTGGCTTCATGGGTAAAGAGTTGCCCCATGAGTGTGGTAAGATCTAGAATCTACATGTCCATGTACAAGTCCATGGTAGTTGTGAATCTTTCCCATTTGTCATCTACCTTGATGCCATTGATCACTTGTCTCACTATTTGCTCCTCTTCAATATCCTCTCATATGCTTGCCAATCGGTGTAGTGGGCCCTTCTAGCTTGCCAAAGGATGTATTAGAAACCCTATGTACCTTGGAAGATCACTCTCAAAAAGATGAATCAAAACATATATGTTGGAGTTGATCCAAGGACAAAAAACTTGCTATTTTTGTTCTTACACATGTTGAGTGTTTTGAAGAATTCTCGCAGCACAGTAGCAATTGGCTTAATTCCTTTTGGGGAACTCTAATTAACTTAGTAAGCTAACAATCATGAGTGATTTCATAACAAAGGATGGATTACATGCAGAGAAAAGTATTTAGCAAATCATATCTCCATCCCAACATTCAAAGGCTAATACAGTCATCAGACCACTGAGCAAAGATGTGCTAATGTCTGACGATCCCGAGACGCAATGCTAATGAAACTTTGTAGGATTATAGTAGACAGTATGCTGATTCTATAATTCTTTAAATCATATATGTATTAAACATGTACAAATACAATGTCATTGGCAATCAAGTATTGCTCAATGTGTGAGAGGTGAAAGAGCTATGAGGTGAGCTCTCACTTCACAATGAAAGTACTACAAAATGATCTCTCTACCTCGAGATACATGTGGGTCTTCTTGATCCTCTTCTTATAGTTGAACTTGAAGCCATGGTTTAAATTCAAATTCAAACTTCTACCTAAAAGGTGAATGCTAACGTATAGTATAGTTTCTCTCATTGCTCAACAACCAAGTGATACGTGATTTAGATCTCCCTAACTCCTCGTGGGTGTAATCCACTTTTACCAAGATAAATGTGAAGCACTTTTACAAGAGGTTGATCATATGAGGCCTTTCATGGGTTATGCCAATAAGTTAAGCATAAGTGAATTGATCAAGCATGTGGGCTTGGGTATAATTGCACCAACAGCTCCCCCTCAAGCCTAACATACTTGGTCTTGATTGCTCCTTGATTTCCTACAAACCAATCATCAATTTGAACCTGTTCATCTTTGTTCCATCTAATGCCTTTGTGAGTATATCTGCACATTGTAAATGAGTTGATACATAGGATAGTTGAATATCCTTTCTGAGCAATTTCTCCCTGACATAATGATGGTGTATGTCAAGATGTTTAGTCCTTGCATGGAAAATTGGATTGGAAACTAGGTGAATGGAACTCAGGTTATCACTAAAACGATTTGGAGTCCCAATTTCCAATTTAGATGACCATGAGAACGTTTTGACCCTACAAAGGTAAGGTATCTTGAGGTGCTTCTCTTGTCTTCCTTGGAGCCAGCCCAATATGCATTTGAGAACAACTTTAGACTTAAATAAGAAACATAAGGGTAGTATAACCCTTCATTCATGGTCCCTTTGAGATATCTGAGTATCCTCTTGGCAGCATCCATGTGAGGTTTCTTGGGTGTGTGCATAAATTGACTTAGCACACTCACACTATAACATATATCTACTCTTGTCAATGTGGCATAGTTCAAACTACCCACAAGACTTTGATAACCTGTGATATCTTCTATGATTTCACCTTCATGTGAGCTCACTTTATGATCAACCTCCATTGGAGTACCTACAATCCTACAATCTTGCATCTTGAACTTTGTCAACAAGTCTTTAATGTATTTCGTTTGAGTAAGGAATAGACCATGATCTCTGTATACTAGTTCCAATCCTAGGAAGTATGTAAGTGAATCCAAGTCATTTATCTTGAACTCTTCTTGCATCTACTCTTTGATATTCTTTATCCCATCTGCATCATTTCTGTAAGTATAATATCATCCACATAAACACACAAATAGATGACTTAAGAATTACTCTTTTTGATGCAGAGTGATGGATCTACCTTGCTAGGTTGAAATCTTTTATCCTGCAAGAATGAAACAAGCTTGTGATTCCAAGCCCTTGGGGCTTATTTGAGTCCATATAGATCTTTATTAAGTTTGCACACATAATGAGGATGTATTTGATTCTCAAAGCCGGTTGGTTGTGTCATATACACCTCTTCTGTTATCCATCCATTAAGGAATGCATTTTTTTACATCCATTTGAAGTATCTTCCAATTCTTGGAAGAAGCAATACTAAGTACAACTCTTATTGTAGGCATTTTTGCAACAAAAGAGGAAGTCTCCTCATAATCAATTCCCTGAGTTTGTGGAAAGCCTTTTGCCACAAGCCTTGCCTTATACCTATTAATGGAGCCATTTGAGTTCTTCTTCAATTTCTAGATCCATCTTGAGCCTATCACTTTCATTGATGAAGACTTGGGAACTAATTCCTTAGTGTTATTTTCCTCAAGAGCTTCAATTCCTTCTTCCATTGCATGCCTCCACTCTGATTTCTTCTTTTCTTCCTCAAATGTTGAGGTTTCTTCTTGATTTATGTCCTATGCTAGAAAAATTGAATGTTTAGTAACTAGAGAAGTATCAAACCCATACCTCTTTGGTTTTCTTTCTCCCTCATGGACCTTCTTAGGCCATGATGTGATGACTCTACCTCTTTTCCAAGTTCCGGCATTTTAGCTTTACCTTCAAACTTCCACATTTTGAGTTTTTCAGTATGAGTTGCTTCATCATCTTCTGACGTATCCTATTCTTCAATTTTAGAACGGTTATCCTTGAAAAACTTTGGAAAATCTTCTTCAAGATCATAAGATAATTTGACCTTAGTGCATGAGTCTTCATAGCAAGAACTATTCTCATCAAATGCTACATCTCTACTCACCAAGAATCCTTTGGTTGTTGGGTTGTATAGCCTGTAGCCTTTTGGTTGTTGTCATTGTTGGTGTAAGAAAATCAACAATTGATGATTTAGACAAAGATTTGAAGTCAAAGAATGAAGCAAAGATCAACATATGAGGCTTGAAATTTAGTGCATGATCACAAGATGAAGAATTGTATATACATGTATACTAATCTTGTAATTAGTTCATAAAAACTTTACATTTGTGATGCCTCGTGATGTAAACATCTATATATAATTGATGTAGAGGTACTAAAAGTATGAGGGGATGATGAGTGACAAGTTTTAGAAGTCATTAGAGACTTTAGAAAGTGAGAAGAACATAAATTATCATTTAGATGTAAGATTTCTCAGAATAGAAGAAAGTTGTGCCTCGATCTTTTACTCAGTGCTCCTTCTGTGTTTATCTTCTTGATGAATTCTTTTGTACAAGTATAATTCTATAGTTGAGTGAAATTTGTACAAGTTTTGAGAGTTTAATTATAATCAAGCTGAGAGACTTTTAAGTAGGAACATTTACATGTGTAAATTTGAAGAAGTGAAGACAGGAACAGGTGCAATCTCGGTGGTCAATGTTTTGATCCGATCTCCCTCCACAGTGTAAAGTTTTGAGTAAGTAAGCACTGATTCTTTAACTTGAAAGGTAAGCTACTTTTGTGTAAAAGTATTTGAATAAACGGGGTCTAACTTGGGAGAACCATGCATTACAAGTTGCACGTATCAAAGTCGAGTACACAAAAGAACAATTTTAGACATAGGTACATTGTTTGGAATGAATCTCAAGCTCTACTGAATCTTTTGGAGAGATTTAACTTTGAGAAGGTGTGTCGGCTTTAGGAGACATGTTGTATAAATTTTCATAGAAAAATTTACACATTTGATCAGTCAATGAGTGAATGAACTGCAATAGACTTTTCTGAATAATTAGTTTCTCCATACTTAGTTCAAAGTTTGATAATTTGGCAATGGTCTTCCAAAATTGTTTGAGGTTTTGAGTTGTTCTTGATATAGAGGTGCTCTAACATCAAGGATAACTTGTTCTTTTGGAGATTAACACTCTCCATCTGTGGTATCAGAGAAGGAGTCATCAGAATTGAAGAAAGGAGGACCCCGACTATTGCAGTTATACAGAAATCAATCTTTGAAGATTCAAAAGGTGGAAGTTTAAAGTGAAAGCTAGAGAAGGAGAGCTGAAGCTATCAAGAAGATCAAAAGGAACTACATTCGAAGTAAAGGTACATTCATTACTCAGAAAGCTTGAAGAATTTATTGCACAAGTGAAGAAAGGATGGGAGATTCTCTTCAGATAGAGAAATTGGATAGAAAAAACTATCCTACTTGGTCAATGAGGATGGAAGATCATCTTACGAGCAAAGACATGATAGGATACATCACAAGTGAAGAAGAGAAACCAGAATTTACAAATCCTAGTGTTCCAACTAGGGAAGAGCTCTCAGATTTGAAGACATGGATGAAGAAGGATGCTCAAGCAAGGAGCATTATCTACATGTGAGTCAATGATTACTTGCTAGCTCACATTAGAGGACTTGAAAGTGCAAGTGACATATGGAATGCTTTGGAGGAGCATTTCCAAAACACTACAAAGTCAAGGAAGGCATCTTTATGGGCAGAGTTCACCACATTCAAGAAGAAGGCTTCTCAATCCATTTTTGATTATGTAGCAAGGATGAAGGACATTGCACATGCATTAGGAGTAGTTGATGAAGATATTGAAGAGGACAATTTGGTAAGACAAATTCTCACAGGTTTGAGAGGAGATGAGAAGTGGAAGCTTTTTATTCTATCCACTGAATAGTCACTAGACCATTTCACTCCTGATTTGAATCAATTGCTAGGACACATGATAACCTTTAAGCAGGATGTCAAAGGTGATGTTGATAAAAGTACAGGTCAAGCAATGTATTCAAAGGACAAGAGAAGATTAACAAATGCAACAATAATTGAATGAAGATGAAGGCACTACTACTCAAGCTAATTTCCTAAGAGGAAGAGGTGGTGGAAAGGAAGAGGAAGAGGAAAAAGCAATAAAGATGGTGTCAAAGCTTGCTGGATTTGTGGTAAGCCTAATCACTTAGCTCATGAATGTTGGCATAATAATCAATATGGTAGAGGATATAATCAGAACTTTAATTCAAGACAAGAGGTAATAGAAATCAAAGAGGTAATTTCAGAGGTAGAGGTAGTAGAGGTTACTTTGGAAGCAATATAGGTAGAGGCTTTCAAAGTCAATCCTACAAGACTACCTACTACAATTATGCTTCAGATCAAAAGGAAGATTCAACCTTAATTATGAATGCAAATTGTGAAAGACAAAGTGAAGACCAAAGAGTCTTCTACATTGACTCAGGGTGTAGCAATCACCTGAGTGGCAATATAGCTTTGATGACAGATTTGGAGAATAAGGTGAGTAATCATGTAGTTCAAACAGGTGATAACACAAAGCATAATGTGAAGTCTATTGGATCACTAAAGGCAAAGGATGGAAGCACTCTTTTGAGTAAAGTTTTGTATGTTTCTACAATCCAAAAGAATCTAATAAGTGTAGAGAAATTGTAGAGAAAGGTTATGAATTAAGGTTCACTAATGATGGAGTTTTTTGGCAGACCCTAGCAATTGGTATAAAAAAAATGTTTCAGGAAAAAAAGAAGGAAGGCTATTGACATTGTAGATTCAAGGCAATGCTGGTCATGCTTTGTTCACCTATGGAGGACATAAGATCTCTAAGTTCAGTGCTTGGACATTTCAATGAAAGAGGTATCAAGGATATGGTTTACAATGGTTCAGTGCTTCGATTACCTAATGTTGCAGGTCAACACATGACACACAGATGTGAAAAGCATGTCAATTAGGTAAGGCTCATAAGCAAAAATTGTCCTAATTATTTGTGGGATGAGGTTGTAAATATAGCCACATACTTGGTTAATAGGCTACCATGTAAAGCTTTGCAAAGTATGACACCATATGAAGCATGGTGGGGTAAGAGACCTACCTTAGATCATTGCAAAGTGTTTGGATGTTTGGCTTATGCATATGTCCCATCTCAGTTGAGGCATAAATTGGAACCTAAAGCTGAAAACTATGTGTTCATTGGTTATGATGATAAGAAGATGGGTTATAGGTTGTGGAGTCCATCCACAAAGCAACTACTTGTGTCAAAGGATGTTGCATTTGATGAGAAAGGTACTTGGTATGCAAGTACAATTAATATTCATGGAGGTGATGAAGAAACATTGAACCAGAAGAAAGGTAAATCAAAGGTTCAAATATTTGATGAAGAAGAGAACAATGAAGCACTAGTTGAAGTTCAAGAAATTCCAAGGTTTGATCCAGAATGTGATGAACCAGAAACTTCAAAAAGTGGAGAACTCAGAAGATCATCAAGGCACAAATGGCAATCTACAGGGTATAGCTATGGTACTTCATTTTTGACCACTAAAGATTATGCTTATATGGTGAAAGCAGAGGAAGACCCTTTTACATATGAACAGACAAAAGGTTAGGAAAATTGGGAGAAAGCTGTGCAGGATGAGTATGATGCATTGATGGAGAATGAACTTGGAATTGGGTTCCTAAACCAAATAATCAGAAGATCATTGGATGCAAATGGGTCTACAAGACAAAGAGGTATGTAGATGGAAGTGTGTCTAGATGTAAAGCTAGACTTGTTGTGAAAGGGTATGCTCACACATATGGTATAGATTATGATGAGACTTATAGTCATGTGGAAAAGATGACAACTATAGCGACTCTCATAGCTATTGTTGCATGTAAAGGTTGGAAGCTATGTCAATTAGATGTGAAGAATGCTTTTCTAAATGGTTATATTTCAGATGATGTTTTCATGGAGCAGCCAGAAGGTTTCAAGGATAAAAGGTATCCAGAGTATGCATGTAAGCTCAAGAGAGCTTTGTATGGTTTGAAGCAGGCCCCAAGGGCATGGAACTACAGACTTGTGAAGTTCTTGAAAGAGCTTGGTTTCCAAGTGTCTAAGGTAGACAGTAGCTTGCTTGTTAAAGCAAGTGATGATGGGTTCATTTACATTTGCATATATGTTGATGACATAATTCTTATAGGTATAGACGAGAAGGGCATACAAAGTCTCAAGAAGCACATGGAGAAAGAGTTCAAAATAAGTGACTTGGAAGACTTGTCATATAAGTTTCTTGGGCATGGAGATTTCATATACTCAACATGGAGTATATGTGACTCAAGAAAGGTATTTGAAGAACTTGCTAATCAAGTTTAAAATGGAAGATTCCAGGATAGCACCTACTCCAATTGAGGTGAATCATAAATTGGGCATATATGGAGGAGAAGAATTCAAGGACATGAAGCTATATCAAATTCTAGTTCGTAGTTTAATCTATGCTACATTAACTAGGCCCGATTTTTCATATGCAGGTGGAGTATTATCTCAATTCATGCATTGTCCTAGGAAAGAACACTCGATTGCAGGACAAAGAGTGCTAAGATACATTAAGGGTACACTCAAAGAAGGTTTTTATTATGGTTTCACATCAGATACAAACATCAAGATATATAGTGATATAGATTGGGCAGGTAACCTTGATGATAGGAGATCAACTTATGTGTATCTATGTTATGTGGGAGATAAGTTAATCTCTTGGTGTTCTAAGAAGCAACATACAGTTGATTTTTCATCCACAGAAGTAGAATATAAAGGTATGGTTGAAGCTGCAAAGGAGGTTATATGCTTAAAGACTCTCATGAAGAGTTTTAACATAATTCATAGTCCACCCACTATTCATGGAGATAATATGAGTTCATTGTATCTAGCTACTAACCCTATATTTCATGCCACGACTAAACATATTGAGATTCAATATCATTTCTTGAGAGAGAAGGTGATTGATAAAGAAATTAAAGTTATACATACTTCAACAAAAGATCAGATTGTAAATATGTTAACCAAAAGCTTAGATGGACCTAAGTTGTAGAGGTTCAAAGACATGGTAGGTATAAAGAAGATGGAGAAAATCACAATTGATGATTGAGGGGGAGCTGTTGGTGCAAGACAATCATCAATTGATGATTTAGAAAAAGATTTGAAGTCGAAGAACGAAGCAAAGATCAACATATGAGGCTTGAACTTTAGTGCATGATGAGAAGATGAAGACTTATATATACATGTATACTAATCTTGTAATTAGTTCATAAAAACTTTACATTTATGATGCGTTGTGATGTAAACATCTATATATACTTGCTATAGATGTACTAGGAGTATGAGGGGATCATGAGTGACAAGTTTTAGAAGTCATTAGAGGCTTTAGAAAGTGAGAAGAACATAAAGTATCATTCAAATGTAAGATTTCTCAGAATAGAAGAAAGTTGTGCCTCAATCTTTTGCTCACTGCTCCTTTTGTGTTTATCTTCTTGATGAATTCTTTTTTACAAGTCTAAATCCATACTTTAGTGACCTCTGTACAAGTTTTGAGAGTTTAATTGTAATTAGGCTGAGAGAATTTTAAGTAGGAACATTTACACGTGTAAATGTGAAGAAGTGAAGACAGGAACACATGCAATCCCGATGGTCAATGTTTTGATCAAATCTCCCTCGACAGTGTAAAGTTTTGAGTAAGTAAGCACTCATTCTTTAAGTTGAAAGGTATGCTACTTGTGGCTAAAAGCATTTGAATAAAAGGGGTCTACTTTGGGAGAACCATGAATTAGAAGTTACAGGTGTCAAAGTCGACTACATAGAAGAAAAATTTCAGACATAGGTATATTGTTTGGAATAAATCTCATGATCTAATGGATCTTTTGGAGAGATTTAACTTGGAGAAGGTGTGCAAACTTTAGGAGACACCTTGTGTAAAGTTTCATAGAAAACGCTACACATTTGATGAGTCAATGAGTGAATTAAGTGCAATAGACTTTTCTGAATAATTAGTTTCTTCACAGTTAGTTCAAAGTTTGGTAATTTGGCATTGGTCCTACAAAATTGGTTGAGGTTTCGAGTTGTTCTTGATATAGAGGTTTTCTAACAACAAGGATAACTTGTTCTTTTGGAGGTTAACACTCTTCATCATTTATATCTAATGAACACACATCTTTCAACTTTAGGATCCATCTTTCCTCTAACCTGTGAAGGAACATGAGCATAGACAATACATCCAAAAATCTTACAATGATCCAAGCTTGGTCTTCTTCCATTCCAAACCTCATATGGTGTCATGCCATCAAGTGATTTTGAAGGTAAGTTGTTAATTAAATAAGTGGCTCTGGCTACAACCTCAACCCATAAATAATTAGGCAAGTGTTTTTCATTTAGCATAGACCTTGCAGCTTCAACAATTGTCCTATTCCTTCTCTCTGCCACTCCATTTTACTCAGGAGTGTGTTGGAGTTAGACATCTACGGAAGCACGCGAACAACACAAGGAAGAAGAAGAAGAAGCTTGGAGCACAACACACAATATTGAATGTATTACTAGAGAATGTACAAAGATAAGTAGCCCATTAGGGCAACAGGCATATATACAAGCCGGGGGCAAAAAACCTCCTAAAGAGGGAAAAAAGTGCCGTGGTGGTCCTAGTGTGTTCACACACATCATTATCTAAATATATCAACAAAACCCCCCTGGCAGTGATGCGGTGAACAAGGAGCTAGCACTCATGTATAAGGAATTGCCAAGCTATGTGGAATCAATCCACAAAAGGAAGTAAGCCCAAAGCTTTGCGGAAAGCTTCAAACTTCTCCCTAGGCAGAGCCTTCGTGAAAAGGTCTGCAATGTTCTTGCGTGGGCACATATGCCAAGCTGATCTCCCCAATAGAGAACCTCTCCCTGACATAATGATAATGCACCTCAATGTGCTTAGTGCGAGCATGGAACACATGGTTCCTCGCAACTGCCAATGTGCTCTGACTGTCAGTGAAGATGGTGGTGGCAGAAGACTGACCAACACCCTAATAAGCCACACACACTCAACCAATAAGGCATCTAAGCCACACACACTCAACAATAGCTGTGAAAGTTGCCCTATACTCAGCCTCACAACTAGAAGTGGCCACAATAGGCTACTTCTTGCTCAACCAAGATATACATGAGCTATGAAGCATGAAGCAAAAGCCATTAGTGGACACACGAGTGTCATAACAATCAGCCCAGTCAATGTTAGACAAAGCATGCAAATCAAGGGGTAGTGATCCCCCCTTGGGATAAAACAACCCAAGTAGCCAAGTACCACTCAAGTAGTGAAAGACGTGCTTAACCACCTACCAATGCTTGACACCTGGGCAATGCATAAACTTGCTCATTTGTAAGACAACAAACTGAATATCTAGCTGAGTAATGCATAAGTAAATCAAGCATCCAACAGCCTCTTGATAAAGAACATCATCAAATGCATCTCCAACCTCCTCAAGACTCAATCATAAATTTGTCTCCATAGGAATGGCAATAGGCTTACAATCTTCAAGGTCGAAACGCTGCAATAATGTGTCAATATATTTATTTTGACACAAAGCCATTCCACCAACAACATGCATAAACTGAATGCCCAAATAGTGATGCAAATGCCCCAAATAAGACATGTCAAATGAGGCATGTAAATCAGCCTTACAATCAGCAATATGCCTCTCATGAGGACCAGTGAGCAGCATGTCATCAACATAAACCACAATGATCAGAAGTACATCATTAGCACGCCTAACATATAAGGTGCTTTCAGTTGGACTGTTCTCAAAACCATGTGCAATTAGATAGGCATGTATCTTTTCATACTAAGCATGTGGTGCTTGCTTTAAGCCATATAAAGCCTTCTTTAACCTGCACACCTAGTTTTCTTGCGCTTTCTGCACAAAGCCACGGGGCTGAAAAACATACACTTCTTCATGCAATTCACAATTCAGAAATGTTGTTTTAATGTCCAACTGATGTACATTCCAAGCATGATGAGCTGCAAGTGCACAGATGCTATGAACGGTAGTCATTCGACGAGTAGGTGCAAAGGTCTCATCAAAATCAATGCCTCTTTCCTACGCAAAACCCTTTGCAACAAGCCTAGACTTATACCTGTCAATTGTACCATCAAGCTTACACTTCAGCTTGTATACCCACTTAGTCCCAATGGCCTTCTTGCCATGAGGCAAGTCACATAAAGACCAAGTACCATTCTTCATTATAGCATCATATTCAGATTGCATAGTAGCCATCAAATTTTTTGAATTTTGTGCTTCATCAAACGAAAAAAATTCATATAGTAGCCATCTAATTTTTTGAATTTTGTGCTTCATCAAACGAAACAAGTTCATTCTCATCACGGAAACTAGATGCAGCCATAACATAGCAATCTAATGCAAAAGAGGCACTATGAGAGCCTGAACGAGTATGATATGATAGAGGTGCATCTAATTTGCTATCACACAAAGTCTCCACCAGCCATTTTGGCATAGTTTTTTCCTGCTCAATATCAGCTCTCTCATCAACAAGTGCATCATGTAAATTTGCATCAGAAATGGAATGAACTGTATCATCACATGAAACCTGCAAAGGCTGAGAAGTTGCCTCATTAGGACCAGCACTAGACTTTCCACCTGTAAAAGAGGCAGCAAAGTATCATACATGTCTTTGGAGCTAACGGATGTCTCCTTAGTACATGAAAGCAATGGGTGAATAGCATCTTCCACAAAAACAACATCATGGCTAACGAGAATGCATTTAGTTTATGGATGATACAGACAATAGCCTTTACTTTCAGAACTCTACCCAACAAAAATAAATTTTACTACTTTATCATCCAATTTTCTACGATGTTGTTCAGGCACTAATGCATATGCCAAGCAACCAAAAACACGTAGATGAGCAACAGATGGCTTGGGATCATGCGAAGCCTCATATGAGTGATAGACTGCAATGCTTTAGTGGGACACCTGTTAAGTACATATGCTGCACACATGATAGCCTCAAGCTAGATACTATGTGGTAAAGCCTGACTCTTGACTATACACCTCGCCATCTCCATGACTGACCTGTTCTTTCGCTCAGCAACTCCATTTTGTTGAGGTGTATACGGCACTATACATTGATCTTTTATCCACGCTCAACCAGAAATGCATTAAAATCAGAAGACATATATTCCCCCCCTCGATCAGAATGGAGGATGCCCATTTTATATGCTCACATATTTTCAGCGAAAACCAAAAACGAAACTTCTTATTCTACTACATGTGATCAGCCAACCCCTCCTTCTCAAGAGATCATATCACAGAGCCTTAGTGAGGTTATTCATTCTAGAGAGGAGCCTAGAGAATTGTCAACAAGCCCAACACGAGGAAGCAATAAACAACAATGAAAAAGAAAAATGAAGTAGATATGGATTCAGAAGGATCAACTTCAAGAGAATAAATGCAAACTGTTGATGTGTAGAACACCACAAGAAATGAATTAATGTGACACTAGAACAACTTTATGGTCACCATTAACTCATTGCCACTCAAAAATTTGAGAAATGATAGCCAAAACCAAGAACTTTACTTCTTCAGATTTTTCCACTCACTAAAATGACATACCTTCAGTATTTTGCTAATTTCTCTTAGCTCAAATATTATTTCTCCACGATCCTTTAGTAGATGAAACTAGAAGATTAGAGCTTTCCAACAAGCTATCATATGCAAGAAACGGTTCTCTAGAACTCAAGTTATGGCCTTCACAAGATGACCCTGTATGACTTGCCAAAACTGGAAAGTTTGCCTTCTTTAGTAATTTTGAGTATCTAAAAATGAAAATTCGATGCCTAGAATCGACTTGCAACCAAAAGTCTCAGCTTTTTTAGCCACTTTTTCAGCACCAAAATTACCCCCTTGAACACACACATGAACAAGACCACTTTTATGTGGGAAGTCGATGCCAGGCATCGACTTTATGCTGAAACTCAATGCCAGGCATCGAGTTGCTCCACAAACCTCATGTTTTTAAGAAGTTCTAGCAGTACATAACACTCAGAGAATAAAACAAGGACTTATCAACACAAACTCGATGCAAGGCATCGACTTGCTTGGAAGACTTCAACTTCTGAAATCATTTCACACAAGACAAACTCTGGAGATGGAAGAAGAAGACTTATACACAGAAATTAATAAACTCTTTCCATAACTATGAAAACTTAGAAATGCACAGGTGCTTTCTCACGTAGAGAAGCCCGACTATTCTCAGTCATACAAATGAGTTCTAAATCACTCTCTCATTGTCTTCCTCTTCGCGTCAGTTGATACAAACTAACTTATATAGATTTTCTCTACCTTGTGACTTTTTTAAAAAACTTCTAGAACTAAAGCGAACTAACTTTACAAGTATAATACACTTGTGAATTTGTCCCTTCACATAGGCATGTGTTTTTCTTCTAAAGCTTTGACCTTCAAATATATGTCCAATTAGTGATTGTTTCTCCAACAGCTCCGCCTCAATCACTAATTGACATTCTCTGTTTCTTCATATCATCTTCTTTTCTTTTACTCCTACGATGCTTTTGAATCTGCTGGTCTTCACACCATCCAAGCTCTTTGTCATTATGTCTGCTATCTTATCTTTTGTAGAAATGTACTCCACTTCAATTTCTTTCTCCATTACCTTTTCTCTCAGGAAATGATAATAAATCTCTATATGTTTTGTTCTTGCATGAAATACTGGATTTGCTGCAAGATAAAGTGAGCTCATATTATCTCCATGTATTGTAGGTATACCTTGATCAATGCCCAAGCTTTTGAACAATGTTTGCATCCATATGACCTCCTTAACTGCTTCCATGTGTCCTTTGTACTCAGCTTCGGTTGATGATAATGCTACTGTATATTGTTTCTTTGAACACCAACTTACAAGCTGATCACCAATGTATATCATGTAGCCATGAGTTGATCTTCTGTCATCTTGATTACCTGCCCAATTTGAATCACTATAGGCTCTCAACTTCAAATCTGATGTAAAAGGATAATATAATCCTTCCTTTATGGTTCCTTTGATATATCTGAGAACTCTTTGACCTGCAATCCAATGTGGGTCCTTTGGACAATGCATGAATTGTGACAACACTCCCACTGCATAACTAAGATCAGTTCTTGTTAGTGTAACATAAATCAAACTACCCACAAGAGATTGATACTTCCTCATATCTTTGTATTCTGCACTATCTGATTTATTGAGCTTATGATTAACTTCAAGTGGAGTTGAAGCTTCTCTGCAATTTTCCATATCAAACTTCTTCAATAGATTCAGAAGATACCTTTCTTGTGATACATATATGCCATGATCTGTATAAGTGACTTCCATTCCAAGAAAGTATGATAATTTTCCTAGGTCACTGATCTTGAACTCTTTCTCAAGTAATCTCTTTAGCTCCTTGATTCCTTCATCTGAAGTACCTGTGATTATAATGTCATCTACATAAATACAAATGTAGATTGTACCTTCCTCTGTTTTTTTGATGAGTAGAGTTGGATCTGCTTTTGAACTTTGATATCCAAGATTATTGAGATACTTCACCAGTCTATAGTTCCATGCTCTTGGAGCTTGCTTCAATCCATACAATGCTCTTCTCAACCTGCAAACAAAATTTGGATACCTGGAATCTATAAACCCTTGAGGTTGTTCCATGTATACCTCATCTGATATGTATCCATTCAAGAATGCATTCTTTATATCCAATTGACTTAGGGTCCATCCTGTTGAAGCTGCAATAGCAATGATTGTCCTTATAGTTGACATCTTAGCTATAGTAATGAATGTCTCATCATAATCTATGCCATAGGTTTGGGCATAGCCTTTCACCACCAGCTAGCTTTATATCTAGCTATACTTCCATCTGCAAGCTTCTTCACTATATAAACCCATTTATTTCCAATTACTTTCTTACCATTTGGTTTAGGAACAAGTTCCCATGTCTTGTTCTCCTCCAGTGCATTGAACTCTTCCTTCATTGCTTCTTCCCATTGCTTCTTACCTTTAGCTTCATCATAGTTCTGAGGTTCTTCATCATCTTTGACCATATATGCATAGTTCTTCTGAGTTATGTAAGAAGTATCATAAGAATACCTTTCTGGTTGCCTTCTAGTCCTGCTTGACCTCCTTGGTTCACATTCTTCATATGTGTCTGGATACACCTCTTCATCAAATATAGGAGTTTATTCATCCCTTCTTGTTAATCCACTTCTAGATGTACTTGCTTGCATATAGTCTTCATCTCTATTCACCTGCACAATTGATTTTCCTTTCTCACATCTTCTTACCTCTTCTTCAAATTCTTCAACTGTATGACTTTGATCTGCATACCAACTTTTCTGTTCATCAAATGTAACATCTCTAGAAACAAGAAATTGTTTGGTTAGAGGATTCCACAACCTGTAACCCATCTGCTTTTCATCATAACCAATGAACACATATTTTTCTACCTTTGGTTCAAGTTTATGCCTAAGTTGTGATGGCACATAAGCATATGCAATTGATCCAAGCACTCTACAATGATCTAGTGTTGGTTTCTTACCCCACCAAGCTTCATATGGAGTCATTCCATTGAGAGCTGCACATGGTAATCTATTCACAAGATATATAGCTGTATTTACAGCCTCAGCCCAAAGATAATTTGGACAATTCTTCTCCTTTAGCATAGCTCTAGCAAACTCAACCAAAGTCCTATTCCTTCTTTCTGCTACACCATTTTGTTGTGGTGTATACCTGCAAGTTATTTCTCTCTTAATACATGCATTCCAAAGATAATCATTGAACTCTTGGGAGAAGTATTCTCCCCCTCCATCAGACCTCAGTCTTTTAAGCTTTTGACTTGTGACTCTCTCTGCATATGCATGAAAATGCTTGAAAGCTCCAAACACTTCTAATCTTTCCTTCAAGACATATAAAGTTATCCATCTTGTAGCATCATCAATGAAAGAACATAATACCTTGAGCCACTCATAGATCCTTCTTTTGTTGGTCCCCATACATCTGTATGAATGAACTCTAGTAATCCATCATGTTTGAATCCTTTCTTTTGAAATGGTAACCTGTGTGCTTTTCCCATTTGACATGCTTCACATTTATAAACCATATGTTGACTCTACACATTTGGTAATCCTAGTACAAACTGATTAGCAACCATAGCTTTAATTCCTCTTTCATTGAAATGACCTAATCTCTTATGCCAGAGATCAAGTTCTGTAATCACTCCTTCACCATGTGTGAGCAAAGCTTGACCAATGTTCCCTTGTACTCTTAAAGTAAAGAGTCTACCTTCTTTCTTACCAGAGACAATCGGATTATATTCATTCTCTGGACCTTCAACAAATACTCCTTCATTTGTAAACTTGACTTGAAAACCTTTTTCAACTATCTGTCCCACACTTATCAAGTTTTTAGGTATTGTGGGAACATACAAAACATTGGTTAGCAAATCTGCTCCACTCTTTCATTTCACTTTTCCAATTGAATGTACACTATGTCTTGTATTGTCACCTGTTCCAGAGTCAATGTAAAATACCTTTAGATCTTCTTTATCTAATGTGCTGATTGAATTCATCATCAAAGATGTATGACCTTCATTATGTGTGTCATTTGCATAATTGTAGTAGGTGGTGTTGTAGGATTGATTCTGTCCCCAACTTCTTCCTCCACCTCTACCCTAGCCTCCTCTTTGACTTTGTCTACCTCTTTGAAAATTACTTTGATATCTTCCACCTCGACCTTTGCTATTGTTCTTTTGATTCTGGTTTGATCCTTGTTGGTTGTGCCAATAGTCATGAGCCAAATGATTACTCAATCCACAGATCCAGCAAGCCTTCTTATTATTATTCTGATTACCTCTTCCTCTTCCAAAACCTCTTGGTCTTCCTCTGCCTGTGCCTCTACCTCTTGCAAAATAAACTTGAGACCTTGACTCTTCTTCATCCTTTGCTTTACCTTTATCTCCTTTCTTCTCGTTCTTCATGTACATTGCAGAACTTTGTCCTTTATCTTCATCTCCCTTCAAGTCTTGCTCAAATGTGAGCATCAAACCAAGCAACAAGTTCAAATCTGGAACATAATGATTTAATGAAAGTTCTATTGATAAGATAAAAGGTTTCCACCTTTCATCCCCTCTCAAACCTGTAAGTAATTGAGCAATCAACTTGTGATCCTCAATATCTTCATCTATGGATCCAAGACTATCTGCTAGATCCTTCATCTTAGTGACATAATTACTAATACTTTGACTTGGCTTCTTCTTAAATGTTGTAAACTCTGACCATAGACTTGCTTTCCTTGCTTTGGTAGTACTTTGGAAATGATATTCCAATGCATTCCATATATCTTCAGATGATTCCAATCCTCTGATGTGTGGTAGCAAATGATTAGAGATTGTATTGTAGATGTAGGCTTTTGCACTTGCATCCTTCTTCTGCCAATGCTTTAAAGCATCAAGTTCTTCTTTGTTTGGTTGGCTTTTATCTTCAAATACTAGCTTCTCTTCTTCACATGTTACATATATCATGAGATCCTTACTCATAAGTAAGGCTTCCATTCTCATTACCCATGCGAGGTAATTATCTCTATCCAGTTTGTCAATGGAGATATGATCTGCCATACTCCTTTCCTTCTGCTACAACATGTGAGGTTAAAGGATAAAGAATAACACCTTTTGGAGTTCTCTGTGTATGAGGATACTTTTGAAGTAACCTTCTGATGCCTTGTGTCTTCAAATGCTTCACCTTTCAAACTTTAATGAAAAACTTTTCAAAACTTCTCGTACCTTTGCCACCTTCTGCTCTTTAGGACCTTTTTGCTCTGATACCACTTGTTGATGTGTAGAAAACCACAAGAAATGAATTAATGTGACACTAGAACATCTCTATGGTCACCATTAACTCATTGCCACTCAAAACTTTGAGAAATGATAGCCAAAACCAAGAACTTTACTTCTTCATATTTTTCCACTCACTCAAATGACATACCTTCAGTATTTTTCTAATTTCTCTAAGATCAAATATTATTTCTCAAAGATCTCTTAATGGATGAAACTAGAAAAGTAGAGCTTTCCAACAAGCTATCATATGCAAGAAATGGATCTCTAGAACTCAAGTTATGGCCTTCACAAGATGACCCTGTATGACTTGCCAAAACTAGAAATTTTGCCTTCTTTAGTAATTCTGAGTGTCTAAAAATGAAAATTCGATGCCTAGCATCGACTTGCAACCAAAAGTTGATGCCTGGCATCGACTTTCAGCTTTTTTAGCCACTTTTTCAGTGCCAAAATTACCCCCTTGAACACACACATGAACAAGACCACTTTTATGTGGGAAGTCGATGCCAGGCATCGACTTTATGCTGAAACTTGATGCCAGACATCGAGTTGCTCCACAAACCTCATGTTTTTAAGAAGTTCTAGCTGTACATAACACTCAAAGAATAAAACAAGGACTTATCAACACAAACTCGATGCCAGGCATCGACTTGCTTGGAAAACTTCAACTTCTGAAATCATTTCACACAAGACAAACTCTGGAGATGGAAGAAGAAGACTTATACACAGAAATTAATAAACTCTTTCCATAACTATGAAAACTCAGAAATGCATAGATGCTTTCTCACGCAGAGAAGCCTGACTATTCTCAGTCATACAAAATGAGTTCTAACTCACTCTCTCATTGTCTTCCTCTTCGCGTCAGTTGATACAAACTAACTTATATAGATTTTCTCTATCTCGTGACTTTTTTAAAAAACTTCTAGAACTAAAGTGAACTAACTTTACAAGTATAATACACTTGTGAATTTGTCCCTTCACATAGGCATGTGGTTTTCTTCTAAAGCTTTGACCTTCAAATATATGTCCAATTAGTGATTGTTTCTCCAACACAAAAAACAACCACAATGGACAAACCCTAGACAAAGAAATTCACTCAAGAAAGAAAGAACAAAGCAAGTCAACTCAATGAAAATTCAAGTATGGCATCCCAAACAAAATAGCTAAGGAGATCAATCACCAGCAACGGACTACTACAAAATCTCATGCAAAGCAAAGACAAACAAGGCCAAAGAAACCAAGGAAGATGCACACTAAATGCAACTACATCTTTTTTTTCAAAACAAACAATGATACCCACCAAAAAAGGAGGAAAATAGAAAGGGAGCTACAAAGACACATCAAATATGGAGACCAAAGAAATCTCAAGCAACACAACAATTCGAGATGCATTGTAGACGTTGCATTCATGATGAGCCAAATGCACCTAGAGTATGCTCGATAGAGCCACAATACAAGACCTCACATTCGGCACATGACTTATTTAAACTATTTAGTGATGCACCTTTCCTACAATGGAAATATATCTTCATGTGTACTATAGGAGTATAGGATTGCTACTGACTACAACTTACTTTTCACTTCAGCTTTGACTAACCATTTTATGTCTCTTTTTAGAATCCTATGTGAATTACCAAGGGCAATTGAGACCTGGGCTAAAGCTAGAATAGAAGCTTACTTGAAGCTTCCAATTTACAAACCAGACTTTCAAAGATGAACACAAGTCATGAATACATTGCATCCTACAACAAATAAGCCATCAGTGCTGGAAGCTAAAGTTATGGACTTACAAGGTTATTGGAAAACCATCCCCTTCACACATGAATTAATCAAAGAAGCATTTGGATGGATTAAATATGTAATTATAAACCTCAAGGATGACATCCATTAAGAAAACAAGCACACCTTTGTGGACATCAATCACATGGATACCGAAGAAGAAGTACACTTTGTGCACCAACACTTCTTCTTCCCTTATATGCATCAATACAGGATGCCACAAGAGATAGTATTCCAACTACTCTCACACACAGTAAAAGGTGGGCAATCAAATCAATCTTACTCTGTATGTCCAAGGAAGTTTTTTCAAAGCTAAGCAATGGGGAGTTAGAAAGTTCTTGAATGGTAGCACGGATTTGACAATTCAGATCTATCATGTCTTGAACATATGTGAATACTTCTAAGAAATGCCATCTACTGTGGAAATGGAAAAGTATGTCAACTTGACTCCTATCCCAAAGAAGAAATATGGCATTGTGATTGTCGAAGAGGCAGGTACTAGTGCTAAACTTGCAATGAGAGGTTCCAGACCAAATGGTGGATCTGCAAGAAGCATCTAGTAAGCCCCATGAAGAGATGATAGAAGTGACTGATGAGGAACTCATATGGACACGTAGGACTTATAAAGGTTTTAAAATTCAAATCAATGATACAAAAAAGTTACAATTTCATGAAGTAAGTTTGGAAGGTGTCAAGCCTAAGGTCCACCCATAAGAAGAAGCGCAATAAGAAAGAGAAACACAAACTGAAGTGCATGTCATTCCAATAAGGTTTAATGTAGATCCACCTCCAACAGGTGTGCATCATGTAAGCAGTAGCACAAAAGTAGTCCCAACAAAGGAGGGTGCGCCACATATTCAATTACAAATCCAATAGCCATTTAATGAAACTCTACATACATTGAAAGGAAAAGATGTGATAATTGGAGAACAACCAATTATACCGAAAACATAGTTGAATGTGGACATGGCACAACTAA
The DNA here is from genome assembly GCA_020310875.1 of Ceratopteris richardii. Classification (NCBI taxonomy): domain Eukaryota; kingdom Viridiplantae; phylum Streptophyta; class Polypodiopsida; order Polypodiales; family Pteridaceae; genus Ceratopteris; species Ceratopteris richardii. The sequence goes on from CM035416.1 coordinate 81,381,865, forward strand.
AACTAGTTGGCAATGTATGATTCAAAGTGGCATGGACACTCAAAAACCATTATTGGAGGCTAACAAAGAATATGAACAAGGTCATGTGGAGAGAAATCTATTTAAAGCATTAAGTGAGAATCTGTTTGATGAGGTAGTAAAGGCCCAACTAGAGCTTTCAAAGATGAAGGAAGATCTAGCAGGAGCAATGAACCAAATTGAACACATTAATATGTGAGAATGCTGCTCTAAGCACTCAAGTCAATGAGATATGCCAAGACTATGAAACACTGAAGACGAAAAATACTAATCTTCAAGGAAAATATACACAAAGTGATGATGACAGGTATGCCTCTTGAATTGAAGCAAAATTGTAGAGACACAAATCAAGGGTTACATGGAGGATGCTGCCTATTTAAGGAGCAGAAATAAAGAATTAATGACTTCATTGTTATTGAATCAACCAATAGAGGCATCGAATTCACTATAGGAAGGAAAACAAAGCTTGAAAAAGAAATTAGAAATGTATGCTTATTAATTAAGAACAAAACAAAAACTTCGCTTGCAATAGGACTCAAAATACGCTCAAGTCACGAAGGAACTAAGAGGAAAATGGAAATAAGTAGTTGATAAATATACAAGACAATGCCGACAAGATGCTGATCAACTCAGAGAACTATGTGAAAGCAAACTCAAAAGTAGAAGCAAAGCTCAAGGAAGTACAAAGACATAACAAAGAAAAAGATCAAATCATCGCTAACCTCCAAGCTCAATTAATGAAAATTGAGAGTAACAAAGAAATGCAAGCAAAGAACATAGGGATACCAATAGTGCAAGACCACAATCTGGCTCCTGTGGAGACTAAGGTACATCCTCTTTCTCCCTTTTTGTTCAGTCCCCAATGCAAGAGCACCATGAGTCAGTGATCGATGACATGACAATGCAGTACACTGTAGACCTAGACTACAAAGAAAGGGCATTACTAGTGTGCCGATTGACACAAAGTTTGAAGACGTAGTCATACGTGTGATGTAGGAAGCAAAAATAAAAAGCAAAGATCTCGACAAAATCATGGAGCCTTTCAATGTACAATATGGCATCATGAACTAATAAACACAAAAATACATTAAGAAAACTACTAAGTAGGATCGAGATCATGATTGAAAAATTTAAGGCTACTACTCTCAATTATACAAAAGAAAACTTTTTCATGGTCGATCGTGTGTGGAGGAAGAGATTTTTGGAAAAAAATACTACTTTGTCGGTGCATTGGCAAGAGGCACCATATTTATTGCAATTCAATCCATCTTTTTCCCTGTGCCAAGGCATTGACCGTGGCCTCATTTTTGGGATGATGAGTAGATCAGTAAACTAAATAAGCAATGGCTCAATTTTTCCCTATTATCAACCTTGCCACAAATTATTTTCCGACATAAGATTATATGTTTAGGATCATCAAATTTTGTTTATCTAGATATGCACATATAACAAATTTAACTATCAAGCTTATGAATAAGATCCTTAGCATGATGATAACAGTAGTGAAAGTTTTCAAGCACGTTGAGTATACATTTTTGAGTTTCATAGATATTAATCAAGGCAAAAATGTCTTGATTGTTTATCTTTTTGTCATGCCAAGTCAACTAAATATCATGGCATATTACTCACACCTCATGTTTTTTTTGAGCCCTTATTTACAAACCTCTGAAGAAGCATTTTTATTGGATTTTATGAAGAGGGTTTAGAAATATTTTTGAAAATGTCATCTAATCTAAATGCTGGAATTGTAGCCTATGAGTAGTTTTTTTGCAGATTACTATCAATCTCTACATGATGGAGTTAAATTAGCACAATTGAAAGAATTCATTCTCAAAGAAGCAAACTAGATCAACCAAATGGAAAAGCAGGTCTACCAAACCTACATGCATCGCCATCAAAAGCTTATCATGGAAAACATAGTTCAAGATGATGAACATGTAGAGGGAGAAACTAGTAAGAGAAAAAGAAGAAGGAATTCAAAGAAGAAAATAGTTCTTCAAACACTACTCTCTACCTAGAGCCCCACACGGGCACGCATCATGCTAAAATAAGATAGAAGAAAAAGAAAAGGCATAGGCCCCAAATAGCTTCAAGACTGCACTTTCCAACCTATATTACAACATGTTCAACCATAGGTTGTTTGTGTGGCCAACAATGATAATGCAACAACCCCAGTGCATGCATATAAGGAATATCAAAGGAAAAATAGAAGCGTTAGACTAAGGCTTGGATATGGTGACAAATAGCCTCTATGTCTTGAAGGCTTCCTCTACCACTGGTGGTGTGCGGTTAAAAAGAAATGTACACAAGGGAATTATAGCATGAGCTCGGAGGAACAATTTGGAAAGAAGTGAATGAGGACAACAAGCCTCAATTACCATATGTATCCTAAGTTCTGCCACTTGTTGAGCATCAAGAAAACCTGCAAAATCCTGTCAAGGGACGACTGAGACTAAGAGGGGGAGAGTGTTGCAGAGGACCAATGACAAGGAAGTAGAAGAAACAAGTAACGAAAAGAAAATCCTAAAATTTTCAAGAAATGTATAATTTTCTTTTCCAAAAATCTAATTTAAAGTTTTAGAAGCTTTGTAATTGCCCTAGAGGAGTCCTCTAGATGCATGATCCCTAAAGAATGCAACATTACTCTTTTAAAATAGTAGGAGCTTAGTGATTTAGAGATAAAGTGTCGGTCTCTTATGTGAAAGGACCAAAAATAGGGCACATGTATATAATCACTTTGGTTTTCTTACAATCTAATAAACTAACCACCAAGTAGTGTAGGTGTGCTTTTCGTGGATAATTTAGGATATTTGATTTTGATTGATTTTGGTGGAGATCCTAACTTGATACCATGACTTTCGGTCATCCCTTTTTATTGTTTCACTTACAAAATGCATGGATGAGTCCTTTTGTATGGTTGAGACTTGATTTTAAACACTCCCCCTTAAGTCTCAATGCTTAGGTACATTCCAGTGCATGCCTAGAAGTTTTGTAGCTTTACTCCATCAAAAGCTTTGTTAAACATATCTCCATATTGTTCCTTTGTATTGACATTCTTCACCTTTGTTGATATATTTAGGTAGTGATGTGTGTGAACACACTAGGACTTCCAGGGCACTTTTTTCCCTCTTTAGGAGGTTTTTTCCCCGACTTGTATATATGCCTATTGCCCTAATGGGTCACATATCTTTGTACATTCTAGTGGTAATACATTTTGTATTGTGTCTTGCGCTCCAAGCTTCTTCTTATTCCTTACATAAGTATACATATAATACACATGAATACACACACATATGCATACATACATGATAAAAATTTGCTCCTCAAAGATAAATCTATATATAAAATAATTAGGCATATCCCCGAGCTTCATGTTCTAACTTAAAAGAACATGATTTCATCTCTCTAGTAGGATTCATCGTTAATCAAGTTAATAAAAAATCTATTATCTGATATCCATTCAGAAGCTTCAAGTTATTGATCGATAACTAGAGTAGAATTTACTATCTAATCTGCTCATATGCTTTCATTATTGCCATCATTTTGGTAAGACATCAATATAGTCTCATCTTCATTATCCTTATTGATTTCATTTATTTCTTCTATTGTTAAATCTGTGTTTGCATGAGTCACATCATCTATTGATGGATTAGTATCTATTTCTGGTAATTCCTCTTCCTCATCAATAGAATCAGCATGTAGAGAATTATCCTCTTTATCAAAAAGATTAGTATCATTATCACGTATAATGATTCTAATTTCTCTTTCAGATGTTGATGTATTAGTATCTGATGCTAAATCATCAAGAGGACTTTCTTCGATCTCTCTAACAAAAAACTGTTCAAACAATGACCTACCTCTAGGTTGCACATGAATGACTTGCCACCACGGGTGAGCATCTGGGTTTTTGCAAAAAAATGCTTGTTCAATATGCCTAGAAAGAATATATGGTTTTTTAGTAGATCACATTACCTGGGAAGAATCAATTGCCCAAAACCCAGATAATTCCTTTCTTAATGTGGAATTACTACCTTTATACTCGGCTCAAAACCACTCAACCTTCAAAATGACCTATCAAAATATATAAAAACAAAAACCCATTATTAGGTGATTAAAAAAATAACTAAGTCTATCATTAAAAATATAAACTTTTTTCTACCTGTTTGAATGTAGGAAATGGAATTTCGTAGATACCAACAATAGTTCCTACGTAACCAAGTTCGCCATCTATAAGGTTCGTGTCTTTTTAGCTAGCACGTGATAGTTGCTTGAAAGAAGCAACAATACTAGAATCCTCTGTTTTACGTAAAGAATCAATGGCTTTGATTCTAATATGTTGTCCAAAATCCCACATATTAGTGAACATTCAAGCCTGCAAAAGAAATTCAATTTGTAAATAGAAACTAATATACATATATGAAAAAAAATAAAATATTATTAAAATAAAATTACCTTTCATTCACAACCTATCATTAACTCTCTCTGCTCATCTGAGATTTCCTCATTATTTGCGTTGGTGCATTGCAAACGACTATATAGCCAATCCGTGAAAGAAGATATATCTGTAATCTCATTATTATCGAGATTACGTCTATATCTTTTGTTTTGTCGCCTTTTACTTCGGAGATTTTGAAGTTTTCGTTCGTATTCGCTAAGGAATGCTTGCATGCATTCACTATTATATGCTACAAAAGTGGAAACATCATTCTTTTCTTGAAATGTAAATAAGAATGGAACTCCCTTACCTGATAATACCTCATCTGTTATTTTTGAAGAAGACTAGTTAGTCCATGCACGTGGAGCTTCTTCATGAACTCTTTCAAGGTACTCACTAACGTAATACATGCACTCTTCAAGCATCCAACCCTTTGCCATGGATCCTTTTGGTTTCGCTCTTTGTCGCACATAATCTTTTCATATTCCCATAAATTGCTCGACCCAAAACATCCATCGAGTGTTGACAACATCTGCAATCTCTATTTCATCTACAAGATGGATTAATAAATGAACCTGAATATGAAAAAATGAAGTAGGAATTTCTTTCTCCATCAAACATAGTAGCTCTTTGCATTCACGTTTTTTTTGTGGGATCGAGTTTTTGTCAATCTCTTTGGATGTAATCCACCTATACATATCATAAAAACAATTATAAAGAAGTTAATTCAAAAATAAAAGTTATCCAATATTCATACATATTAAATATAAAAGTATCATAATTACCTTATAAGTGATCCAAGACGATAGATCACATCTCGTACTCCTTTCATTGTACATCCATCGGTAACCAAAGGTAAAATATGTTTCAAAAAGTTATGCTAGTCATGGGTCTTTAACCCAGATAAGCTCTTATCATCCATAGTAAACATGTTTTGAAAAGATGCTCCATATCCTGTAGGAGTCTTAATCAATTGAATTCTATTGTTGATAGTCTGTATCTCTTTTGTTGTAAGTACCCAAGGAGCAGGTGCATAAGTCATTTCTTGTAGATGTCTATCAAAAACTGGCCCTAACTTTGTTTTTTATTTTTGATCTTTCAAATCATTCCTTGATGCTATGGTACCTTTTAGTCCAAGAAGATGTTGCCATAGTGAATAACCAATATTTTTGAATATATGCATAGGATCAAGAAGATGACATAATTTTAACTCTTTCCAATACTCCAAAGAATACCATATTGATATGTTCTCTATGAGTGCCAATTTTCCTTTACCTCTCTTCACATACTCATTATCTCAATCATCACTGAAGATTTCTGATTCTGGACCTATCAGTGGTCCATCTGTCCATTTTTTATACCAATCCATAGGCGTCATAGGTTTTGGACACTAACCTATTTCAAGCTTTCCATTAAAATCTATCACTTCTCTTTTAGATCTTAATGGATGATCATCAGGCAAGAATCGTCGATGTCGAAGATAAATATTTTTGTTGAGATTCTTACTATAGATTGATCTGAACCAATCACCATAATATGGACAAGCTTTATAACCTTTAGTAGATATTCCTGCATCATGAAAATGATAAAAATATAATTAGATTAAATCATATTTATTTACATGCATATTGAATAAAAAAATTACATCAATACCTGAACAAACACCATATCCTGGAAAATCATGAATAGTCTAAGCCACAATACCATGAACCGTAATATGTCTTTCATTGATGCTTTTCGATACATCAATGACATTAATACCTCTCCATAGCTCTTGGAGATCGTCAATGAGAGGAGCAAGATATATATTCATATCTTTAACTTGTCTTTTGTTTAGATATCAAGCTCAACATGTGATGATCCAGGATGACACGTACCAGTTTTTTGTTTCTCTGACATGTATACTGGTCACACCGGTATATGTCAGGGATACTTCATTGAGCTTTATTAGATTTATCTACCGAGAGTGATGGCACATTTGTTTCTTGCCAGCTCACTCATTCACGGACATTAGGTTTTTCCTTATGTACTGATCTTTATATATTACACTTGTTGTATTCTTGTTTTTAGGTCATTCTTGTACATTCCTTTTATGTAATAGAAGAAGAAGAAGAAGATCATTCTTCCTTGCCTCAATCTGTGTGTGTGCTTCTCCTTGAGAGTGAGAGTGTGTGTGTGAGCTCTCTTCCTTATCTCCTTCCTCGTGACATGGTATCAGAGCCAACGTGGTTGTAGAGAGCTTGTGGAGAAGGGGACGGTGAAGGCTACGCAACAAGGCATGGAGAAAACGCGATCTCACAAACGACCTCCATTTGCTATGAAAATCGGCGTGAAGTTTTAGAGCCATCTCGACCTCCATTTCAAGCCCGCAAGGTGGACCCACAGAAAAACCAGGTCATTTTCAGAAACTATAACTTGCAATGTGTTTGGCGATACTCATATATTCCAGATCCAGAATTTCAAGTGATTCTGTGAACTGTTGATACATGAAAACTGTGTTTTTCTGAGATCTAACTGTCACGTCATAGTGCGACAATGTTCAAGCAGAAGTGCTGCTTGTAGTGTTTTGCAGTGTTGTGAATTGTTGCAGAAATGGCAAACGCAGATGGAACGAGTCATCTTATGAGCAATTAGCTAGACAAGAACAACTTCCATGCTTGGAGATTCAGAATGACAAATTTCCTGATGGGAAAAGGCTATCGGAAGTACATCGAAGAAGAGAATGAAAATGCTCCGCAGTTACCAGAAAGAAATCAGACTGCAAACCAATTAAGAGCATATGAGGAATGGAATAAAGGAACACGAAAGGTAATGTATTGGCTATATGTTAGCATACAGGATAGCATGATTGGACACATACAGGATGCCAAGACTCCAAAAGAGGCTTGGAACAGTTTGGTCACTTTGTATGAGACTAATACAAAGGCACGGAAATTGCAACTCAAGAAGGAGCTGCATACATTGGAAAAGAAGAGCATGTCGATAAGTGGAAAGCATATGTCAATCACTTGCATCTATTGGCATGAATGTAGATGATGATGATAAGGTGGAAGTTTCCCTTCGTGGTTTAGGTGCTGCATATAAGTGGTTCAGAACTTCCATACAGACCAGGGAAAATATTCTGAATTTTGCTGATCTGGTATCTATGCTGATTATTGAAGAGAAGAATCTTGGTGAGGATTCAAACTCCCAAGGAAAGCCCAGTTCTGAGCAGGTATTCTATTGTGGCAGAGGAAGAGGTAGAGGAAGAGGCACAGGTAGAGCTTTTGGAAGTGGAAGAGGAAATAGTAACCAAGACCAAGGTCAACAACAAAATCATGCAGGAGGAGGACAGTTTCGAGGCAAGGGGAGCCAAGGAGGTCGCAAAAATTTCCAAAGAAATGATTCAGGTAATGATAGTAAAGGATGCTGGAATTGTGGTAAGCCTGGACACTTTGAACGTGATTGCAGGTTGAAGAATCAAAATAACAGAAGGAAGCAAAACAACTATGCATCCACAAGTGCAGATGATTTTGAGAAGTTGTTTATGGTTCAACATCACATGATGAATACGATGTCTGCTGGTGTTTCAAAATCGAATGATAATGCCTAGTATGTTGATTCAGGTGCTTCAAATCACATGACCAGTCATGCACAATGGTTTAGTAGCTTGCAAAAAATGCCAGTTCCTAGATATGTTGAAACAGGTGATGATACATCGCATCCTATTGAGCATACAGGAAACATAGCATTGCCTATGGAGGACGGGAAGGTAAAACATCTTGCTAATGTGTTGCATGTTCCAAATATAACAAAGAATCTGGTTTCTGTTGGACAAATGGTTGACCAAGGATTACAAGTCAGGTTCAATGCTAATGGATTATATGTAGAAGAGTACAAGCAAGATGGACGATTGGTTGTCAAAGGAAACAAAGTGGGTAGGATGTTCACCTTAAATGTGAAGATTCCTGAAATGAATGCAGCCATGTTTGCAAAAGGTGCAGGAGTTATTGCAGATATAGAGATATGGCACAAACAGATTGGACATGCAAACTTGCAAAGGCTAAAACTGATGCAGTCAAAGGAGATTGTGCATGGACTACCAAATTTCAAAGTTGCAGAAATGCAAAAGGTATGTGCAACATGTCAATTTGGTAAACAATCAAGAGCATCATTTCCACATGACAAGCATGTTAGTGAGAATGCACTAGAAGTAGTACATAAAAATGTTTGGGGTCTAGCAAAGACCACATCTACGGGTGGTTCCAGGCTTTATGTTACTTCATTGATGACCGTACACGCAAAGTATGGGTATATTTCATGAAAGAGAAGAGCGAGGTGTTCACTCACTTCTAGGATTTTAAAGTTATGGTGGAAAAGCAGATAGGGAAGTACATTCAGACATTAAGATCTGATGGAGGAGGTGAATACATGTCAAATGAGTTCAGTAGTTTTCTAAAAAATCATGGAATTTGGCATCAGTTTTCATGCAGGTACACACCAGAACAGAATGGCATTGGTGAACGCAAAAATAGACATATTGCAAAAATAGTAAGAGCCTTAATGGCTGAGAAGAATATGCCTCATTGTTATTGGGCAGAAGCTGTGCATACTGCTGTATACATCATGAACAGAACTCTGACTGCTACTGTACATCAAGTTACACCTGAAGAGAAGTTTACAGGTAAAAAGCCAAACTTATCACATCTGAAAGTTTTTGGTTGTATTGCATATGTACATGTCCCAGATGAATTGAGGACGAAGCTTGATCCAAAAGCAAAAAAGTGTGTCTTCATTGGATACTCCCTTGAGCAAAAGGGATCTAAATGTTATAACTCACTCACATGACAGGTAAAGGTGAGCAGAGATGTGGTATTTGATGAAATGTCAAGCTTCTATGCAGATGCCAAAGAAGCACTGAGTCTTGAACAAAATGACAAAGAAAATGCTGAAAAATCAAGTGTAGAATCTCAGGTTTTGAGTGGACCGGATGCATCACTAAGCAATAGTTCCAACTCAAATCCATGGATTGGAAGATTACGTGGAAATTTTAGTCCAACAAATTCATCAAATACATCCAAGAAAGGTAAAGAAAAGCTTTCTGTTGGTCATAAAACATGTGCAAGTTTTGAAGACGTTGATGGAGATTCAAGCGGTTCAGAAAAGAGTCTTGATGAGGAACTTGGATTGCCCTCTGTGAAGACTCGAGGAGTAAGAAGGACACATGCAGATGATACAAGGAGAAGTGACCCAAGACCAAGAAGATCTAGGAGGATGAGGAATTCAGTGCAACCATTGACATATGATAGTTACATGGCTCGTCATTATGCCTACATGAAAAAGGTAATACAAGATGCTGAACCTTCTTGCTTTGAAGATGCAATTGGAATTGTAGATTGGGAAAAAGCTATAGGTGAGGACATGGCTGCTCTTTATGGAAATGATAGATTGAAGCTGGTTCCATTGCAGCAAGGAAAGAAACCCATAGGTTGTAAATGGGTTTACAAGGTAAAGCATAATGCTGATGGTAGCATAAGCACGTATAAAGCACGATTGGTAGCGAAAGGATATGCACAGACATATGGCATTGATTATGAGGAAACATTCAATCGTGTAGCTAAAATGTCTACTGTTAGGACACTTGTTGCATTAGCTACAGCAAAAGGATGGACTTTGCATCAGATGGATGTGAAGAATGTTTTTCTACATGGTGAGTTACAAAAGAATTATATATGGACCAGCCACAAGGATATGAAGATTCAAAGCATCCAGAATATGTTTGCAGGTTGCAAAAGGCTTTGTATGGGCTGAAGTAGGCTCTACATGCATGGCATGCAAGGATTGCTGATTACTTAACCACGATTGGGTTTTCTATGTGTGATGCAGATCATTCACTATATGCAAAGAGGTAAAGCAACTTCTTATGCAGGAAATTGACATGAAAGATCTTGGTGTGTTGCGCTATTTCTTGGGCATTGAGTTTATACATATAGAAACAGGTATATGGATGTCGCAAAGGCAACATGCCTTGAATATGCTACAGAAGTATGGTATGGCTGGTTGTAAGCCAATTTCTATGCCATTAGATCAAAATTTGAAGTTGGAGACTACATCAGGTGAATCATTGGAAAATGCTACTATGTACAGGAAAATTGTGGGAAGGCTTATATATATTATAATTACAAGACTTGATTTAAGCTATACTGTTGGACTTGAAAGTCAGTTTATGCAGGTTCCCAAGAAGCCACATTTGGATGCCCTGAGGTGCACTCTACATTATGTGAGTGCTACTTTGGATTATGCATTGTTTTATGAAGCTGGTGTAGATTTGCAGGTTCATGGATACACCGATGCAGATTGGGCTGGTAGTACTCCAAATGGAAGATCTACTAGTGGCTTTCTTTTCTCACTTGGAGGTGCAGCTATTACATGGACCAGTAAGAAGCAACCCACCATTGCTTTGTCGAGTACAGATGCTGAGTATAGAGGTGCTGCAATGGCAGCATGTGAGGCATCATGGCTAGAGATGTTACTTGCAGATTTAGGTGTGGAAGTGCAAAAGCCTATCACTATCTATTGTGATAATCTTAGCAGCATACAGTTAGCATGGAACCCTATTTTCCATGCTAGAACAAAGCATATCGAGTTACATTATCACTTCATCAGAGAGAAGGTATTAGGAGGTGATATTGATCTTGTTTATGTGAAAACAGATGAGTAGGTTGCTGATATTTCACCAAGCACTTGGAGCTGAGACGTTGAAGAAGTTTTGGGAGATGCTTCGATTACAGGATATGGCATTGAGCTTGAGGGGGAGTGTTGATGTATCAAGCTCAACATGTGATGATCCAGGATGACACGTACCAGTTTTTTGTTTCTCTAACATTTATAGTGGTCATGTCGGTATATGTCAGGGATACTTCATTGAGCTTTATTAGATTTATCTATCGAGAGTGATGGCACATTTGTTTCTTGCCAGCTCACTCATTCGTAGACATTAGGTTTTTCCTTATGTACTCATCTTTATATATTGCGCTTGTTGTATTCTTGTTTTTAGGTCATTCTTGTACATTCCTTTTATGTAATAGAAGAAGAAGATCATTCTTCCTTGCCTCAATCTATGTGTGTCCTTCTCCTTGAGAGTGAGAGTGTGTGTGTGAGCTCTCTTCCTTATCTCCTTCCTCGTGATATCTTTTGCCTGGGATTATAAGTGAAAGCATTAAATGTTCCTTTTTAATGATAAGATATGGCGGAAGATTGTAGTTTATGACTACCATTGGCCATGTTGACCATTTGCTGGATTTTTTTTAATGTAAAGGAAGTTTGGCATTAGCCTACTCTCGCGGACTTGAATTAAATAAAGAAAGAAAAGTACAAGAGAAGGGGACTAGTGCCCACGGGACCCCCCAAATCCCACAAAGCAGGGGAAGCTTTTACAGAGCTTAGATGGCATTACAAAGAAGGTTAATCACCCTCTCATCACCCTCATAGGGGGCCCACTTGGGTTTAAGCTTGTTATTGATCAAAAGGAGAACATGATGATGCCTGAAGGGGGGGGGGATTTCTTACAATTAAAAATCCTTTTGCCAAGGAGGAACAACGATTTCTCAATTCACCACTCCTTGGGGGACTCACCGAAGTTGAGAGCACATCTTTCCCACCAGATTTTTCATAAGACCTCCCCTCTGATGGCATTCTAGAGAGTCGCAGAGTAGCCGATCGCTTCTCCTAGCAGGGCTTGCTGCCAATTGAGAGTTTCTGAAGTCTAATTTACTTTCCAACTGTCTGCCAGAGTCTGTTGGAGTTGGGGCAGGTAAAGAAGATGTGTGGAACATCTTCGATAGACCAGTAGCAGCATTTGCACCAGGGAGGAATCCCACAAAGTTTGCTAGCCTTAAGGTTGGTCTAGATTCCATGATGAAGAATTTGCCATAAGAGGACAGTCGTTTTGATTTCTATGAGGGGGTGCCAGATAGCCATGAACTTCATGTCCCACCGAAGCCGTGTCCATGATAGGCACCACTTCTTGTTGAGGTTAACCTGATAGTCAATCGTTTCTTTGATGTTCGGGATTTTTGATAGGCTATTCCCATTGTGCCATTTGAGACCAAGGGAGCTCGATGTGTCGTGTCCCATGAGAAGGCGAGTTTTGTGTCGATCCCAGGCGAGACATCTACTTTGCAAAGTGTTCCATTCTTCGAACGAAATGTGGACGCAAGGGTCAATATCCTCGAAGTTGATCCAACGGTTGGTGTCTTGTTTCCAGAGATGTTTCCATTTTTTGAAGCCTTTGTTCCATAACTTCTTGGCATTTTGAATGTTCCAAGATTCCACACTCCAGATGCCATGGATCGGAAACCAGATAGAGTCGTTTTGTCTGATACCGGTAGCCCACTTCCAATCTTCACTAATTCTTGTGTAGCTTTTGACTTTATTCCAACTCTTCCATAGGGAGCACACGAGATTAGAGCCTTTCGGGAAGACGGGGATCAGGGAAAATAGCAAGGTCAAGATGTCGAGATTCTTCCAATTTGGGAAACCCGTGAGAGCCAACTCGTTCTTGTTTCTGAAGATCAACTTGGCCCACGAGGCCTCCCCATTGCACCAAGCCTTAATCATCCATTTGGCTGTCAGTTTGTTAGCCATGCACCCAATGTCCAGGATACCAAGTCCCCCACTATCTCTATGGCTGGTGTAGATGGACCATTTGATTTTAGGCACCCCCCTTCCATTGTGATCGCCCGTCCAAAGGAAGTTTCTACAAATACTATCCAATTTGGATAGATCTTGCTCTTTCGGTCTCCAACAAGAAAGGAAATAAATGGTAGAAGAAAGGAGGAACGTGTTGATAACCATAGCACGACCAGCAAGATTGATTTGCATACCTCTCCAATAGTTAAGCTTGTTTTCGAGTTTGGCCAGCACCTAGTTCCATCGTTGTTCCATAGAGACACCAAACCCCAAGGGGATCCCAAGAAGCCGAAAAATTTGGCCCTGTGGAATGATTTGACAGCCATGATCAATGAGAAGGCCGGGTTGAGACCCCACAATAGCTCTAAAGGCGGTCTTAGAGTGATTGATTATGGATCCAGAGGCTTCACAAAAAGTAGCAAGACACCTCTAGAACGTCTTCAGGCTGGTACTATCATTGTGAACAAACGCGTTCATATCATCGGCAAAAAGTCTCATGGTGATCTGGCTATGGTTGTGAGGCAAACGAAGGCCTTTGATATTACCAGCTTCCACCTGGTGCGCCACAAGCATGCTAAGCCCCTCCGTGGCGATGGCAAAGAGAAGGGGAGCTAATGCGCACCCTTGTCTGATAGATCTTCTAAGACTAATCACCTTTGAAAGTTTTCCGTTAATGTTAATTTGGGTCGATGCGTTTCCGAGAAGGATCGCGATCATCTTGGTGAATTTCTGACTACATCCAAGATCTTGGAGCGATTGTAGAATATAGTCCCATTCTAGCCTGTCGTAGGCTTTATCAAAGTCGATCTTGAGGAAGACCACATCTTGTTTAGACTCATTTGCAAATTCAAGACCTTCCCAAATATCTATAATGGTTTCCAAAATTGACCTGTCGTTCATGATACCTTTTTGGTCCTCGCTTAACCACACTCTCAAGTGGCAAGAGATTCTGTTGGCAATGACTTTGGTGATGATCTTGTATCCTGTTTGGAGCATCGTAATAGGACGCCAGTTCTCTATTCTGTTCTTTTCCCCTTTTTGTGTATTAACTTGATAATACCATTGTTGAGACAAGAGGGAAGTGCGCCAAACTTGAGCGCCTCTTCCCAAACCAGACAAAGAGGGGTGGCAACCACCAACTTAAAGGATTTAAAGAACTCATTAGTGAGCCCGTTAGGTCCCAGGCTTTTACCATGAGGGAGGGCATCAATGACCTCAATGATTTCTGCTTCAGAGATAGGGGCATGTAGCAGGGAGCGAAGGTTGAGTGGTATCCTATAGGGGGGAAACCCTAGATATGGCTCCCATACAATCCCTTCTATGGTGGGAGAGGGGGTTCGAGGTCCTCAGGAGTCTCGTGAAGTGCCCTTCAATGATCCCAAAATTATCTTCTTCCGTATTGCATACATTGCCATTTAAGTCTAGCAATAAGGGGATCGATTCTATGTTATGTTTCCTTTTAAGGATACGACACATCTCTTTGGTGGGTTTGTCGGCTTTGCTAGCCCACCACTCCTTGAAGAAAATTTGCAAATTTTTCCTTTGTATTTCTTCCTCGTATCTCAACAGCGCTCTGATTTTTTGAAGACCTTTCTGGGCTTGAGATTTTCCTTTGTTCACTTCCTCCTCAAGCCTCCAGAGTCTGTGGTAAAGAGCTTCTCTACGAGCCCACCGCATAGTCTCGAGCATCTTCATGGATCTAATCATGATCTGTCGAGACTAATCGACCGCACTTCTCCAGCACTTGGTTGGGGACAAGTCAGAGGTGAACGCCTCCTTCCACACATCAGCAATTTCTTGATGGACGGAGGGGAGAGAGAAGGAGGGCCCACTAGCATGGAACCAAGGAGCCTTACGGATCTTGTTGGAAGGTTGGAACGTAATAACGATCGGGTAGTGATCATAGATGGTGAGTTCGGTGCATTGTGCAAGGGACGCGTGGCCCCACTAATGAGTAAAACTCTGAGAGATGTAGCAACTATTAAGTCTAGCTTTCCTCAGGTCCTCGCCCGCTTGGAGATTTGACCAAGAAAAGCCATTCGAGTCTTTGAATTCAACCAAATCCAAGTGAAGTTTGGTTTTGTCCCACATTTCTTTCTCCCAACTATCGATGACCCTGCCCTTGCCCATCCATCTCTCCATAGGGTCCTCCACCATGTTGAAGCCACCACAAATAAGCACGTTGTGGGGGAGCGAGTCCAAGGAGGCCCATGTGTTCAATCTCTCTAATTCCCCATTAGAGGTATACAAAGAAACCAGATAAAACAAAGAGGAGCACCAAAAGAAGCAGCAACCCATCGATGGCTTTCATCTTCAATGGAGTTCTCAAGCTTTTCAAACCAGAGTTGATTAATACCGATTACCGCCACCGGACCCCCGCTGGTGCACCATTGAAATCCCAACATGGGTCGAGGAGACCTGTCTAAGCCGTTTTTGGAGGTCTTCTCTGTCAATTTTAATCTCTTGAATACATATAAATTCTGGGTTTAGGCTAATGTCGCGAAGCCATTGAACAATGATGGTCACTCTTGAGGGGTTGGTTAGGCCTCTAGCATTTAACAAGATGATGATCATTGTCATAGTGAGCCCTCTTCGCGGGAGGAAGCTTTGTCCTTTCTTTTATTGGATTCATCTTTCTTTTTCGTTGGGATCGGATCCCGAATTAGCAATAGGTTCTTGTGGGGGCTTTTCCAGGGTAACTCCATAGGTTGTTTTCCTTTGCAAGATGCCTCCTGCTCAAAAGATTTGGGCACCATTTTCGACACCATTTCCGGAATAGTCGATCCGATTATGGCACTTTCACTATCCATGTTATCTTCGTTACTAGTGGTAAAGCCGTCTTCTTTGCTTGTAGTGTAGCCCTCCTGGGAGGTTTCTTTATTGTCATGGATCTCTAGGGCTTTGTCGTTGGTGTCCACCTCAAGTTGGTTCCCACCTGGGTAGTCAAACTCATTGATCTCCTTTTTCAGATTGCAATACAAATTGCTAGAGGGGGTAACTCACATGTTGTTTCGCTCAGAACTCGCCCTAGGGCTTCTTTTCCTTCTTCTTTTGACTTCAATGAACCCATCTGCGTCAGCTTATGGATTAAGGGTGCCCTTGCCTTCCTCTTCCTTCGTCGAGTGGGTCAAAGCACCTTTGTTGTCTTGAGCATTTTTGGAGGCTTCTTCATTTCGCTTGCTTTTCTGTCTCAAAGGGCAATCTTTAATCCTGTGACCTTGTTGGCCACAACGAAAGCACGCGTTGGGAAGGTTTTTATAATTGATGTCTTGCTCCCATACATCCCCTTCGCCCAAGTCCACTTTGATCTTCGATGGAAGCGGCATGCTGAGGTCGGCCTCGACACAGATTTGAGGGTGCCACCGAGCATTGAACGAGTGTCTTGCACCTTCATAAATGAGACCCAGAGAGGGTACCGAAGCGATTTAGATTTGTCAGGAGTAAAATCAGGGGACCATCTGAATAGGCACAGGGTTGCCCGGCCGAGTTGCCAGGTGCCGATGCTTAGGGTTCGAAACACCATATCTTCATTTTCAAATACTAGCAACATGTGGCTTGCCAGTAAGAACTGACACTTACAAACAATTAGTCCATGGGGGAACCACTCGTTTCGAAGCCATTGTCACACAGTTTTGAGCGGGGACCTAGGGCCAAACATTTGGCCGATGAGGCAAACTTTCTTGAGCTCCTCCTGACTTGACAGAATTGGGGATCTACTGAGGGAGACCACGGGGGGTTCAACACTCTCGGAGGCCCCAGGGGCGGCACAAGACCCCCCCCTCCAACAGAGAGGCCAGGTAACCGGTCTCCCCCAGAGGAGGGGCCAGGTTACTTCTCACAAAAGAGGGGGTCGCCAAATCCATGACCAAATTCGAAATAAAGTTACTTCTTTATTCAAGATCTTAGCAAGCCTTTTGGAAACCCACTGGAAACCTGCTTTAAAGTGCCTTTTGGAAACCCACTTTAAAGCTACCCACTTTCTCGAAAACAAACAAGATCGAGAATTAACCTATCCCTCTGCATTGACCCCCTTTTTTTTACTCTTTTTACTTTTTGCTTTTTTCTTTTTTCTTTTAAAACTTTTTTTTCTCTTTTTTATAAAACCTTTCTGCCCACCAGATGCTGCCACGTGGGCGATTTTCCTTTTAAGCGATGATGATAGAATGATTATCCATGGGCGGCAAACCGAGAAGATCGGAGATTTCTAGTCCCCATAAGTCCCCACAAGTAGTTAGCCGCTAATGAGTGCGATGGAAATCCCACTAAGGCTAGTACCCTGTCGGTCGCGAGAGCAAGGCCGCCACATGCGCGAAGGGCTCGGGGCCCAAGAATTGTCAATCGGCTCGGTCACCACGATGGACACCCGCTCCCCCAATCAATCGGGACTGATGAGAAAATCCACGATGGACACCTGCTCATGAAGCCTCCCCTGTCAATCGCGACGGACCAGCAAATACGATGGACACCTCCCCTATCAGTCGCAACGGACCAGCCAGAGTAGGAGCTCTTCCTCCATAGCTTGCGCATTCAAAGCTTCTCCCGACTCTCTCGAGCGAGTTGATAGTTGCACTTTCACCTTGATAGTTGATAGTTCCATTTACTTGATTTCATGGAGAATGGGTTAACCCCATCTAATGCAAATCCTAACTTTAGATTCTGTGGATTTTGTGCAAATTCAGGCCATGTGGAATCAATATGCTGAAAAGCAACACTATCATGAGGAATTCTGATTATTCCATCAGTACTTTTATGATCATGTCCCCAAGTCAAAATCTTTGATAATTTGGGGCTTTGAAACATATGTCTAATCCATGGAGCCAATGGAAAATGTCTCAATACCTTTTTTTGGATTTTACCTTCTTCGCCCTTACATCGAGGAGATTGACATTTGGGACATGTCAAATAGTGTGCATATTCACCTCTATATAAAATACAATCATTAGGACATGCATGTATACATTGATAATCTATACCATGATTGTTGATTATCTTCTTCATTTCATCATGTGAGGTAGGAAGAATATTCTGACTTGGTAAAAACCTTTTAGATAATAACCTGTAAGTTCATCAAAAAAAGATATATTAAAAAAAGTAAATAAATAAATATACATATATATATGCATATAATTTTATATATGTGTATGCGTATGTGTATGTGTATGTGGATGTGAATATGCATGTGCATGTGTATACATATGTGTATGTGTATATGTATATATGTATGTATATGTTTTTTATAGGTGTATATGTATGTATATATACGTATGTGTATATGTATGCATATATGTATATGTATGTGTGTATACATGTGTATGTATGTATGTATGTATGTATGTATGTATGTGTATGTATGAATGTGTATATATGTATGTATATGTATGTATGCATGTGTAGCTGTGTATATTTGATTTTGTTTTTAATTGTTTTTTGTATATTGTGGTTTGCAGATTTTCATATCTAGACCATTGAATCGTCTAGCAGTTTCCCATTTTATACTCAATCTATTACCTGTCTTGCTAAGCTGTTTACAAATATTAAATAGTCGTTACCAAGGAAGGTATTAAGTCATATGTAAAATGGGAGGATCAAATTTTTTGCGAATATTTTGAAAGATGCATTAATAGTTTTAAAAGATGGGCAGACAAAAAGTGTCCATTCAATTCAAGTTCTTGTTCTTAGCTTATCTAAAGTAAGAATAAAAACCTGCATTGAATGGACACTTTTTGTTAGCCCATCCTTTAAAACTATTTTTCCATCCTTCAAAATCTTCAAGATAAATTTGCTCCTCCCATTTTACATGTGACTTAATACCTTCCTTGGTAATTGCTATTTAATATTTGTATAATTAGCAGCACAGGTATTAGATCGACTAAAATACGAGAAACATATGTGTCAAGGAGATTCTAAAGGTTGGGTGGACAATTCTAAAGGCTAGATGGACAAAACATCTTCAATCGATACAAATATGTATAATTTGACCTTACTCTCATAACATGTGTATGTGTGTATATGTGTGTGTATGTTTATATGTGTGTATGCATTCATGTATATTATGTGTATGTTTATATATGCATGTATATATATATATATATATATATATATATATATATATATATATATATATATATATATATATATATGTGTGTATATTCACTACAACATATCGAGGGTATACCGAAGCTGCTACCGAGGAAAATGAACGGGCACAATTTTTTCGCGACGTCGGTGTTAGAGTCGGTATGCGCATCAGAAACATAACGCCAGTATGGGCACCGGTATGGGAGTCGGTATGGACGTCGCTATGAGTGTCGGTATAATCCTTGGTATTACCAACGCTCATACCGACGCCCATACCGATGGCTCTGCTGGGTGTATCGACGCCCATACCGACGACTGTACTCGGCGTACCGACGCCCATACCGACGACCATATCTGCAAATATGTTTTTGGGCAGATTGTGTTGTCTATTGCTATAGCATGATGTTGTTTAGAAAAAGACAATACACTCTGTGCAACTCTATACCGAGTACATGTGTTATGTACACTAATGGCAACCAAAACATGATTTTATATGAGCAAAATGAACCATGAATCATGTACAAAAATTTGTATATTCCATAAATGAAAGATGTACAAGAGTGTGACAAAGCACTTCCATATAGGAATCAAATACAAAATTATGGTACATCATTGCCACATAGGAGTGTAATACAAAATTGTGACAATGTGAAAAAGCACTTCCATATAGGAATCGAATACAAAATTATAGTACATCATTGCCACATAAGAGTGTAATACAAAATTGTGGCAAAGCATATACGTAAGGGGATCAAAACATTTACACCTGCAATCCTGCAACATAGCATGTGTAAAATGAGACAAATTGACATGACATTTATAAACAACTAAAAATACAAAACCAAGCTATAAGTTTACCTAATCATAGAATATTCTCCCATGAAATGATTGCACCGTGTCCCTCTAAGTCTTGCAACAGTGCAGCCAATCCATGACGATATCCGTAAGATTCTTCGGTTCACGTGAGAGGATGACCCAATGCCAACTCCTATAATAAATATGCAAAATGTTAGATGAACATACATGATGTGTTGAACACAAACAAATTCAATAATTAACATGATACTTACAAATTGGTAGCGCATACTGTCGTATCCGCCGCTACCTAAATGCGACGTTCCAACCGTATCTAAATGTGTGGCTGCCGCATCTCTCTGTTGACGATATCAATCAGGAGTATGTTGCTGCTCCTCCTGAATCAATTCCCACTCTTCATAATCTAACCACACAGGCTTTGGGAAGCTTGCTCTAAAAGCATCGCGAGCTTCTGACCCTCGATGAGACATCACCTCGCGTGTCGTATTCTGAATCCATTCCAAACTCACAATAGGATTCCCAGGTGCTGGGCGATACTCTTCACATATCGATTGTGTGATATTGTTTTTAGAATCCCTATCCTGTTCGCTCCATTTTAGCATCATAGAATGTCCAAACTCTATGGAGCAAAGTTGTCGAATGCATTGATGCATTGACTTTCCGACTCCATCCATGACTGTAGCTCCATTACGTATATGATATATTTTGGACTCGTCATGGTCATGCGCTCCCCAAGGTGTACGTGGAGATCCCATCTGATCCAATATAAAGATCCCATCTAATCCAATGTGTGTATGCATATGCATGTGTGTATGCATATGCATGTGTGTATGCATATGCATGTTTGTATGCATATGCATGTGTGTATGTGTGTATGTGTGTATGCATATGCATGTTTGTATGGATATGCATTGTGTGTATGCATATGCATGTGTGCATGTGTGTATGTGTGTATTCATATGCATGTGTGCATGTGTGTATGTGTGTATGCATATGCATGTGTGTATGCATATGCACATGTGCATGTGTGTATGTGTGTATGCATATGCATGTGTGCATGTGTGTATGTGTGTATTGTTAAATGTTACATAGTTACGCTGTTTTAATAACTAGCCAAAATCGTACCGAGCAAGTATTTAACATGAAATAGAGGTTCACCGTAAACTATATCAAACTTTCAATTACCGAAAGGCATTGTCAGATCAAGTGGGTTCTTGGGAGTGGTAGGGGTCTGTTAGACAGAGGCCCTGTACTATTTTCCCAAATCCTTACATAACCACAAATACTCTTATCGCGTCTTAGCTCAGATACTTAGTTTTAACTGACCAATAACTGTTTCTGCGTATTAGGACGCCAAACTTACAGACTAATCTGCTATGGTAACGGAGCAGTAGTCTGGTTCTGACTTGCAGACTAATAGAGTTACTCAACTTACTAAACTTATGCGAATCACTACACACTTCTTCAGAACAGACATGTATACTAGATAGTAATCAGGCATACGACCATACCAGAGGGTGCACAGGCTTATCGTATGCCGAACTCAATCAACCGTCATACTAATCACAATTTAACTCATCATCAAGCTTATCAGTGCTCCAACTCGCAGTTCATACTATTATCGATATTAGTCCTTCCCTGTGAACGGAATCAACAGTGAATACAGAACACAACTATCAACAACAAAGTCACTCTCGATACTACACGTTCATTATTCTGCACTACAGTAGGAATAGACGAACAGACTGAACAGAACAATATAGGAATATGATTCAATATCTTGATGACACCACACCACTCAGACAGTACTCAAACAACTTCTGAGACAAAAAACGGGTCTCGATCACTCTTTTTCCATTACTTTAAAAAGATGTTTACAGAATGCGTGTACCAATTTTTCGTGCGTAATTCAAGGAACTCCGTTACATCCGGCATACATTTGTCCTACTCTGGCGGCCGTCTAACACTGGCACGCACGGTGGACTCGAACCCGCAAGTGATTTTTATTACAAAATTCATTGTTCCTCTACGATTCCTTCTAGATACATATTTCTTGCTAGTCTAAATATGCGGGCTATTTTTTTCTTAAGTGTTTCTAATAATTGTTTAAGGGTATCAGGTTCTAAAATCTACGCATCTACTCTAACAGAACTAAGTGAGATGGCTTAAGTAAGCAAAATTTCGGCCTGTGTTTGCAAAAAGGCCTCCTGTAAATAAAAATCGTTTGATAATGCCGCGTCTCTTGCTGTCTTCATGTCCGTTACTTGTTTCTGCATCGCGTTGAGTCTGTCTTTCTGGTTGCGTACCTGATTATCTAATCTTCCGAACTGTTGGTTCTGGAACTCTATGGTTTGGTAGTAAGCATCCCGTTCTCTGCGGGCATTTGCTAAATCCTTCTGATATTTAGATTCTCTGTTTAGTTGATGTTTCAGCATGTTGTTGACATCGTCTAAGGATTCTTTTGCTCTTTGTAACTCATTCACTGCCTGCTTTGCTTCTCTTTGCTGCTCTTGATATTTCTGTATTGTGTCCTGCAACTGGACTCTTGTTTCTTCTAGTAGGTTTCCTAGTGCTATTCTTGTATCTTCGGTATCTTTGAGTGTTTGTTTTAACTGTATTATTTCCGCGTCGGCAGCTATCAGCATTTCTTCTTTTGCAGCCATTGCCTTATCTCTCTGGCTTGAGCTCTCTTCTTGTACTTGAAGTGTAGCCTGTAGCTGCTTGATCTGCTCTTGTAGTGCATGATTTTCTGCTCTTGCTGCTTGTAATTCTTCCTGAAGAGGGGTGATATCCGCCTCCATTATTTCCAATTTCCTTTGGAATTCTTCTCGGGCACTGTCTGTGGCGTGCTTCAGGTGTTGCGGCAGTTGTTGGGATAGATTAATTAAAAGGCGACCCATATTTTCTAGTTCCGAAAAAATTGGTGGCAGGGGAGGACGAGGTTGTGATGAGGTTCCGGCGAGGAGTTGTTGTGAGTTTGGAGGTGAATAGTTAAGGGAGGATGTAGAGACTTCAGAAGTTGCGGTGTGGTGATTGGGCTTGATGGGGTTGCGGTATGGTTCCGGTGGGGAGATGGGGTTACTAGGCGGGGTTTTGGGGAGAGCAGAGTCAGTAGTTACCTCGTTTATTTGTTTCGTTTCTGCATTGTGTGCTTCTGTAGATTCCACGACCTTCAGTAGCTTGTCTAGTGCATCTTGATTAGATTGCTGCTCATTTTCCTGTTGTTTTGATTCTTTTTCGGTCGAAATTATTTCCGTTTCTACTTGATCTTGTTGTTCTTGTTGCTCAATCGACGATTCATTATGCATTGAGGTGGCAGTATCATGAAACGTCTCTTCTTCTTGCTTCTCGTCTTCTTTATCATCATCTTTATCCTTTCCTGCTGAACCTTGTGCTTCACTTTCTGAGGAGCTAATCCTGATACGTTTTCTGCGGAACAACTGATTGAGCTCTTCCTCATCTTCTTCTTCCTCATCTTCTAGTAGTTGAACTGACTCTTCGTGCCTTAAAACTGGTCCTCGTGGTGGTGGTTGAGCGGCGAGTATGGTTGGGAAGAGAAAAGAAAGGATGTGGGGAAGTCTGGATCGAGGGGTGGTTCCTTTGTTGATTTGTTTCACTATGGGGACACACTCCTTATGGATTCGGTGAAAGAAAAATGAGGCGAAATTAACGGGTTCTTGTGCGGCAAGGTCGATGGCGGAATAGAATGGTCGAGAGATACCGTATGTGCGTTTTTGGAGGTTAAGGATTGCGACTAAGAACTGTAATGCAGTTCTTTCAGGTTCGGGGCGGCAAAGAATGGCGTATTCATTTGATGAATGGCGCAGGAAGAGTTCGGTCATGCGGGCTACGGGGATACTGGGGCCATTCTCGTTACCTTGTAGGTAGTCCGGTATGCCCATAATACTGCAGGTAGTAGTTGATCCCATCTTTCCGATGATTCCATGATTAATTTTTGAAGGATATTCAGCAGAGATTTGTTTGTACTTTCGGCCAATCCATTGGCACGAGGATAATAAGGAGAACTAAATTTATGTGTAACCTGGAACGACTGTGTAAGTGCCTTCATTAAATTGTTTACAAAATGAGTGCCTTGATCTGAGACAATTTCTAGTGGTAAGCCAAAACGTGGAAAGACATCGGTTAGCAGACACTTTGCTACTGTAACTGCTGTAGTAGACCGTAAAGCCCAAGCTTCAGCCCATCTAGTTGCATAGTCTGTACAGGTCAGTATGTAACGGTTGTTACTGAAGACTGCTGGTGGTGTAATTGGACCGATAAAATCTAGACCCCACTTCTGGAAAGGTTCTATTGGTAAGATGGGTTGCAAAGGAAAAAAATGACGTTGTAATGGCTGACCCGATCTTTGACAAGTATCACATTGTTTGACAAACTGTAATATATCTCTGTACATTGTTGGCCACCAGAGACCACTCTGTAGAATTTTCCGGTGAGTTAGATCTGCAGCAAAGTGTCCACCGGAAGGAATCGAGTGAGCCAAAGTGATAACTGAGTTAACTTCATGTGGTGGAATACATCGAAGTAGAATTCCGGTGTGATCTACATAATATAGTTCTCCAGCAATTAACCGAAATCGGCGGCTAAAAACTGCAATTTTCTTGCATACTGCTCTAGAAGTCTGAGATGGAAGGCAACCATTAGTGAGAAAGGTCAAGATCTTATAATATGAAAATGGGATAGGTGGGTCTACAAAATCTTCATTAATTGGTTCTGATACATAAATCACGGGTGTCGTGTCATCTATACCCACCGGAGCTTCACCGGAATCTAAGCGGGATAAAAAATCTGCTAAGGCGTGTGAACTGCCTGGCCGGTGAATGACTTCGTAATCGAATTCCTGCAAGAGTAAGACCCATCGCGCTAATCGACCACCTAGATGTTGTTGCCGAACTAAATAGATAAGTGCAGCGTGGTCTACATGAAATGTGAATTTACGGCCTAGCAAGTAATGTCTAAATTTCTTGACTGAATATACTAGCCCTAGACATTCTCTTTCTGTTATAGAGTAATTTTTCTCAGCAGGTGCTAATCTTCGACTTGCATAATACACTGGTCTAAACCATTTATCAATTTGTTGCATTAATACACTTCCAATTGCTATATCTGAAGCATCAACAAATATATGAAACGGGTGATCCCAGTCCGGCGGTTGTAAAATAGGAACTTGTGTTAATAAATGCTTTAAACGATCAAATGCTATCTGACATTCCTGGCTCCATTCAAATTGTCGAGGTGTTTTGCTGATTAGCTTGTTTAGTGGTATAGCCAGATGAGCAAGCCATCGTAAGTGCCTTCCATGCCACCGTACTTGGCCCATAAAGCGCATAACTTCTTTTGGAGAAGTTGGCACCGGAGTTTCTAATACTGCAGAAATCTTATCTGGATCTACTTGGATACCTTGTGCAGATACAATGTGGCCCAGTAACTTGCCACATGAGACCGCAAACACCGATTTGTTTGGATTCAAACAGAGTCTATATTCTCTGCATTTCTGAAAGCAGCACCGTAAATGAAACAGATGTGCTATCATCTTACCGAAAATTGAAAAATCGTCAAGATATACTTGCATAAATGAAGTGAGATAAGGAGAAAATATCTCCTGCATACATCTTTGAAATGTGCTTGGTGTGTTTCTTAATCCAAACCACATTACCGTACAAGCAAAGACACCCCAATTGGTAATAAATGCAGTTTTCGGTATATCTTCTTCGGCCATTCTTACTTGGTTGTAGCCACTGTACCCATCTAGAAATGAATACATCTCATGACCTGCTACTCTATCAAGCATGGTATCCAAAAAGGGAATTGGAAAGGGATCCGGTACGGTTGCTGCATTTAATTTTCGGTAATCTACACAGATTCTCAATTGGTTGTTTTTCTTAGGCACAATCACAATCGGAGAGATCCATTCAGCATGCTCTACTGGTACGATAAATCCAACTTTCAATAACCTATCAAGTTCTGCCTTAACCTGGGATGCATAATGGGGATTCATCCGGTAGCTAGTTTGCTTTATCGGTCTTGTCTCTGGCTTTAGCATGACCCTGTGTTGGTAGATACTGGGTCCAATCCTTTCATGTCTTTGTAGTCCCATGCAAAGACATCAATGAATTCTTGGAGTAGCTGGATTAAATCTGCTCAAAATGTTTCCGGTAAGTTTTGCTTTATCTTCACAGGACGCGGATGATCTTTATCTCCTAAATTGTAAGTAATCAGCTGATCTTCGGGGACATAGAACTGTTGATGTTTCTCTGTGTTGTCTGTTGGTTTAAAAAGTTGCTGCAATTCATCGTCATGTGTCGAAACAGTGTCTTCCTTCTTAGCCTCTTTTGTGACGGGTATTACTGTACAGACTGAAGCATTCCAATTATCTACAACGTGCTGTAGATCAATAGTCCCTAATGAAATTAAGTCAGCGTTACTCTTCAAAAACTCTTCTTCTTCATCATCTGACAATCCATCTAGCATATGGACTGGTTCAGCAAAATACGGTCTAGCGTGTAACTTGCAAGGTTGTATAGCATCTAATTTTACCACATATCTACGATTGGCATCTTTAAACGTAAGCTCTTGTGCAGACCAGTCTTGTATTACCTTCGCATGTTTCAGCCAAGGTCGGCCAAAAAGAAGGTTGTAATCCAAAGTGGATTCTGGCAAATCTAGTATAACAAAGGTCATTTTAAAGGTCGTACCTTGCAAAGTGATGGGTACATTTCGCACAAGTCCTACAGGATGGACTCTTGATTGATCTGCCATTCTGACAAAAAATTGAACTGGTTAGATTTCGGTCCATCCTAATCTTTTGCATAGTGCCGCAGTCGCAATGTTAACACCAGAGCCTCCATCAATTAATACCTGCATAATCTTATGATTCTTATACCATACTGTAATCAAGGGAACTGAATGATCAACCGTAGAATCAGGTTCCGGTTGAACTGCTGCTGTTGCCGAAATACAAGAAGGTACCGGACTGAACTATTGTCGAATTCCAGGTACTAATGCCAGTAGTTGGCCCAAAGGCAGAGTGATCGATGCCTTAGATAAGATTTCCCAAGCCTGTTGAGATTGATTGACAGGCTCTACTGATGTTGAAGTTGATGCCTCTACTGATGCGGAGGTGTCTACGGTGGGCAATGTATCTGCTGCTGATGATGTTTCTGCTGCTAACTCCCTTTGTTGTGTTCCTTCCTTTGTTAACAAGGGTTGGGCTACCGGAATAGGCTCTGGAAAGACTGGTGGTTCTGTTGTGGTCCATTGACTAGCTTTGTTATACATTCTGTGTTGTTCACGTACCCTTGGTTCAAATATTTCTGCTGCCGGTTGCAATTGTTTACCGGAACGATTCTGGACTACAGCAGCCTGTGTCTCTACCGGTGTGAGTTTTACCATGTTGGCCATTGGATTTTGGCGTTCCTTCTTCCTTTGATCATACTCAGCTGCATCTTTGCAAAATCTTCTAATATGTCCAAATTCGCCGCAAAAATGACAACGTGGTGGTGGTAGATTGGGATTTTCTGGTGGTACTCCGTTCTGCCAGCGGTTTGCATTAAAATTGTTGTTCCTCTGTCCTCGGTAGTTACGATATCCTTGCGGTTGATTGTTTCTCAATTGCGGAGGCACGTAGTGATTCGCTGGCTGTCCATGTTCTTGAATAACTGCATTGACCGTTGCTGTTCCCTGTATTCTGGCATTGTAGACACAGTTTCCGGTGGTGTGTCTGGCAGTGTTGCAGATAGCGCAGAACGTTTGATTTAGTGCACAAGTGGCACTAGTATGACCTGAATTTTTGCATGTGACGCAGTATACTTGTCAGGTTATATCTTCAGCCGTATTTTTGTTTGTTTTTAACCACTCCAGATCTTTTGTAAATCCACCGACTTTGGATTCCAGTTGCAGAGCCATGGCAATGACTGCATCCAACGTCATAGCTCCGACACATCTTATGATCATGATCTGCTTTAGTTGTGGGGTTAATCCATTGATGAACCACTGAGTGATAACATCATCTGGTAAGTTAGCATGAGCCGGTGATAGCTGCCTTAAGTGTGTTCTGAAGAGAGTAGCATACTCCTGTACAGTTTGATTTGGTTTCTGTCTGTTGTTCTGCAGATAATCAAAAAATTTCGGCTGGATTTTTTTTTAGCCTGAATCGTTGCAGAAAAGCATCTCGTACTGCTTCATAGGTGCCGAAATGATTAATATCATATTCTGTAAGCCATCTACCTGCTTCATTAACAAGTGTAGATTGGAAGAAAATAGCTTTGAAGGCTTGATCCGGGTGGATGATTGAGTACTGCGTAGCTTATCTCGAAGGTGTGTACGTGAGCATCCGGATCATCTCCTGGAAATCCACCAAACTTAGTGTACGTCACTCCCGTTGGAGGTGGCCTGGGTGGGCATAACTGTTGTTGTCCATTCGTTATGAGCGTGTTATACTTTCCTTCTGAACTACCGGAATCTGTATCGTCGGATAACGCACTTTCCGGTGCGATTATTTTGTCTAATATGCTTCGAATCTCTGTTTCGAACAGCCTTCCTTCCTCCTGGATGTCCAGTGTATGGGAACTTGCTTCCAAGCACGGCAGATGGGCTGAAGATTTAGCAGAAAATGCTAAATCGTCACCGAAAAACTGTGATTCTCTTACCGAAATTTCACCGGAATGAACCGAAATTATGCCCGAATTCGGCGTTTTTTTGCCTTCGTCGATTTCTATGACTAAAGTGTTTCTAATTGTAGATGAATCTGAATCTTTACCCAAGAGTGTTAAGCTAGATTCCAAATGCGTCTTGGTAGGTTCTGGGATTACTATATCTTTGACAGACTGTGCCAAAATAGTACCGGACTCTACCAGAGGCGTAACGGGTTTTACCGAAATATGACCGGAATTAGTTTTAACGTTCTTAACTTTCTTGACAACTGGGTCAGTCCTAGTTGTACTTCTACCTCCCAAAGTTGGCTTTAGTATTCCAGACTGATTTTTCTTGGGATACGTTTCACCGGATCGAGTAACCGGCATATATCATCTTTTGTACTATTCGCGTAGTATTACTAACGGGACAGTCTGCAACAGTCTGGTCTGTTGCTACTGCCAATCGAATGATAGTCTAATTCTGACAAATGACTGGCAATTTTGATGCCACCTTCCCACAAACGGCGCCAAGTGTTAAATGTTACACAGTTACGCTGTTTTAATAACTAGCCAAAATTGTACCGAGCAAGTATTTAACATGAAATAGAGGTTCACCGTAAACTATATTAAACTTTCAATTACCGAAAGGCATTGTCAGATCAAGTGGGTTCTTGGGAGTGGTAGGGGTCTGTTAGACAGAGGCCCTGAACTATTTTCCCAAATCCTTACATAACCACAAATACTCTTATCGCGTCTTAGCTCAGATACTTAGTTTTAACTGACCAGTAACTGTTTCTGCGTATTAGGACGCCGAACTTACAGCCTAATCTGCTATGGTAACGGAGTAGTAGTTTGGTTCTGACTTGTAGACTAATAGAGTTACTCAACTTACTAAACTTATGCGAATCACTACACACTTCTTCAGAACAGACATGTATACTAGATAGTAATCAGGCATACGACCATACCAAAGGGTGTACAGGCTTACCGTATGCCGAACTCAATCAACCGTCATACTAATCATAGTTTAACTCATCACCAAGCTTATCAGTGCTCCAACTCGCAGTTCATACTATTATCGATATTAGTCCTTCCCTGTGAACGGAATCAACACTGAATACAGAACACAACTGTCAACAACAGAGTCACACTCGATACTACACGTTCATTATTCTGCACTACAGTAGGAATAGACGAACATACTGAACATAACAATATAGGAATATGATTCAATATCTTGATGACACCACACCACTCAGACAGTACTCAAACAACTTCTGAGACAAAAAACGGGTCTCGATCACTCTTTTTCCATTACTTTAAAAAGACGTTTACAGAATGCGCGTACCAATTTTTCGCGCGTAATTAAAGGAACTCCGTTACATCCGGCATACATTTGTCCTACTCTGGCGGCCGTCTAACAGTATGCATATGCATGTGTATATGCATATGCATGTGTATGTGTGTATGTGTGTATGCATATGCATGTGTGTATGCATATGCATGTGTTTATGCATATGCATGTGTGTATGCATATGCATGTGTGTATGCATATGCATGTGTGTATGCATATGCATGTCTGTATGCATATGCATGTGTGCATGTGCATATGCGTGTATGCATTATGCATATGCATGTGTATATGCATATGCATGTGTATATGCATATGCATATGCATGTGTATATGCATATGCATATGCATGTGTATATGCATATGCATATGCATGTGTATGTTTGTATGTGTGCATGTGTGCATGTGTGTATGTGTGTATGCATATGCATGTTTGTATGCATATGCATGTGTGTATGCATATGCATGTGTGTATGTATATGCATATGTGTATGCATATGCATTGTGTCTATGCATATGCATATGCATTTTTGTATGCATATGCATGTGTGTATGTGTGTATGCATATGCATGTGTTTATGGATATGCATGTTTGTATGCATATGCATGTGTGTGTGCATATGCATTGTGTGTATGCATATGCATATGCATATGCATTTGTGTATGCATATGCATTTGTGTGTATGCATATGCATTTGTGTGTATGCATATGCATGTGTGCATGTGTGTATGTGTGTATGCATATGCATATGCATGTGTATGCATATGCATGTGTATATGCATATGCATATGCATGTGTATATGCA
Organism: Ceratopteris richardii; assembly: GCA_020310875.1. NCBI lineage: Eukaryota > Viridiplantae > Streptophyta > Polypodiopsida > Polypodiales > Pteridaceae > Ceratopteris > Ceratopteris richardii. Next base: position 81,412,690 of record CM035416.1, read on the forward strand.
TATGCATATGCATGTGTATATGCATATGCATATATGCATATGCATGTTTGTATGCATATGCATGTTTGTATGCATATGCATGTGTGTATGCATATCCATTGTGTGTATGTATATGCATGTTTGTATGCATATGCATGTGTGCATGTGTGTATGTGTGTATGCATATACATATGCATGTGTATGTGTGTATGTGTGCATTGTGTGTATGCATATGCATATGCATTTGTGTATGCATATGCATATCTGTATGCATATGCATATGTGTATGCATATGCATTTGTGTGTATGCATATGCATTTGTGTATGCATATGCATGTGTGTGTGCATATGCATTTTTGTATGCATATGCATGTGTGTATGCATATGCATGTGCATGTGTATGCATATGCATATGCATGTGTATGCATTATATGCATGTGTGTATGCATATGCATGTGTTTGCATATGCATGTGTGTATGCATATGCATGTCTGTATGCATATGCATGTGTGTATGCATATGCATGTGTGTATGCATATGCATGTGCATGTGTCTGTATGCATATGCATGTGCATTTATGTATATGCATATGCATGTGCATTTTTGTGTATGCATATGCATGTGTATGCATATGCATTGTGTGTATGCATTATATGCATGTGTGTATGCATATGAATGTGTGTATGGATATGCATTATGTATGTGTGTATGCATATGCATTGTGTATGTGTGTATGCATTTGCATTGTGTATGTCTGTATGCATATGCATTGTGTGTGTGCATGTGCATGTGTGTATGCATATGCATGTGTGTATGCATATGCATGTGTGTATGCATATGCATGTGTGTATGGATATGCATGTGTGTGTTTATACATATGTGAGTGTGTATGTATATGTATCTCTCTCTCTCATTATCTCTCTCTCTATGTCAATCCAAAACAAAACAATTACTTCCATCGATGTAATTGTTTGAATCGTGGTCATCAAAGTCCACTTGAAGTTGTCTTTTGTGGAATTTCCAAAGACTTGATTCAGAATCTCTTGCAAAATTAAAGAGAGAAGATATTAGAAAAGCAAAAACATAAAGAAAGAAAAAAGAGTGCTATAGTATGTGCGATATACTTACCAAAACTTCAGATTTGAAAAGATAGAGGTGTGCTTAGATCTAGAGAGAGAGAGAGGGAGGGGGAGAGAGAGAGAGAGGGAGGGGTAGCGAGAGAGAGAGGGAAGGAGAGAGAGAGAGAGAAAAAAAGAGAAATAGTGACAACAGAGGTACGTTGCTCGCACGCACAAAGTCGACAATCGCAGATCTAAGTTCAAAACGTCTGAAATGCCGAATGTTTGCTCCTGGGCCCAGTTAAAAACCAAGCGTCGGTAAGAGCGTCGGTACTTTCAGTAACTTACCAATGCTTATACCGATGCTCATACCGATGCAGTTGTTCCGAAGCTAAGCGGCTTTCCCAAATCTTCCGAGGGTCTTACCGATGCCGACGCGGATCATCAGTATGCCGAACGTCGGTATACCCTCGATATGTTGTAGTGATTTATGCATATATATATAAATAGATAGAAAATTGAAAATTATACCTTAATAGTGTCCAAACAGATACATTACTCCATCCAAAAGGATTTTGAAGATTGAGAATAAGTAAGCTCGCACTTAGTCATGTCAAACGACTTCCTTCATATACATGCTTTAGACATTCCTCTCGAAGATATTTCTCATTTTTAGTAATATCAATGCTCTCACCGTCATTTCTATACCAATCCTCAATAAATTGAGATATGTTTACTGTTACAATAAATTGAGTAAAGTCTATCAAGTTCTCCAAGTTATTTCTCTACATCTATGATCTTATTATCCAATCTATCTATTGGCATCTAAGTTTAGGACTCTACTAGTCATTGCAGCTATAGAGCGTGAGTTATGAATAGAACAAGGTGACTCTATCTATGTATCCTCATCTTCCTGAAAAGTGGAGAGCACCCCCTTGCTTTTTTATGCACATTTCCCTTAGTATACTCCTCCTATATTCATGAGATAACTTCGGATAGCTCACACAACACTTTATTTGGAAGTAGGCAAAAGGTCTTTGATCAAATTTTAACAAGATGTGAGCTCTTAGTAAAATATTGATTGCGTTCTTCCATAAATAGAAGGTTTTCTCAAAGTGTTTTGTACACACAAGTTATATGTTTTGAAAAGGTATTTGAGAATGATGTTCAAAAGTACTATGGTCATCTAAATGCATATAGTGGAAGCTTAAAAAGTCTATTAAGGTAGCTACTTAGGATGGTCTCAAGTAGATTTTTTTCAAGACCCTCACATCTCTATGCATTAGCCATCACTCCTCACAGATCCCTATGAACATCTAGTTCTTGATCAGTTACTGGATAATGATCTTTGTTGTGATAAAGATGATTTGGGGTTTGAGGTAGATTTTCATTATTTAGATCACCACTACCACTCTAGGTATGACTCGATTGATGTATTTTACATTATTCATTCAAGTGGAACCAATGTGGCAAAAGCTTACCCAAGAAATAATATTTCCAATGTTTACTAGGTCAAGGAGGGGGTGGGAGTTTAGAATTCAAATCAATGCCGCCAAAGAAGCAACAAGGAAATAAATTCAATCATTTGCACATCACTCAAGAACAGTTTGAAAAAGATATATTCTATCACACAACATCGAATTAGTCTAACAAGGTAAAAATATAGCACAAATGGCAACATGAAAATCTACCACAAGGGTCATAGAAGCAAGGACAAGCTCCATGAGTCAAAATACCCTGAAAACTCTTAGAGACACCCTCACCATCAAGGTCCATCACTTAAGTAGAAAAGGGAGTTCTTAAACATCTAAATGGCCAAGCTAAAATATGGATTCCTAAGACGTACATAACTGCATACCTTCAAGAAGGTCACAACCCAATCAGATACACAAATCAAACACAAAGAAGAAAGTCAAGTCATCAACAACAGTCAATTATGTGGCAATAGTGGATACAAAAGAAAGCACTAATGGGAATACACAGAAGCCTATCTCCTCGAAAAAAAATTGGGTTCCTAAAGTGCACATACTATCATTAGATGGCGTCAAATATATATGGAATTCTAATAAGATTACATTAGTTGGACATGAGATGAAAGCTTCCACATTTACTACCAAGAATCACATCGCTCTATGATACATTAACAAAAATTTGGACCCCTAGACCCCATATTTTCTGTGAAGAAGGAGCTACACTTTTGGAGGCCTAAGCAACAACAAGAGAGAATTACTAGGCCCAAGACTTCCGAATTCCACCCTCAATGGAGTTGACCACAAATAAGGCATCTTAATTCGGAAGGATACATTAAAGTGACAACCCAAGGCCAATACATACTTCAATCCATGGCATGTTTGATCACACCCTATGAACCAATAGGTATAGGTTGTTAAACCGCAATCGTCCACATCAAAGGTCCCATGCCCATAGGATTTTCTATCTCCTCTACTCAAGCACCAATAGAGAAGGACATGCTTTTTCGTGCAAGATCAATGTGCTCATTGCACAAGCTTCTCTTGCACTTATGTTCATATCATTTTCACTTCAAGTATGCATCCAATTAGGGATACATCACATGGCCTTGCATTGGACACAATTTTGAAATCACATGCATGAGAGTGATATTTGTATTGTGAGGTCCTTAATCACTTCTATACTTTTAATTGTATTAATAATTTTGTACTGTAGAGGATCTCTAATTGTGGTGGAAATTTTCTTTGTGGTTTCTATGATAGGTGCTCATGCATCGTGGTAAAGGATTCATATCTCAAAATGCCAAAACCACCAATGGAGCCCAAATCCATCAAGTTGTCGCCATAAATTAGGATTATTGTTGGAAAATATCAAGGCGATCCGATGATGGAACTTTCACTATCCATGTTATCTTCATTACTAGTGGTAAAGCCGTCTTCTTTGCTTGTAGTGTAGCCCTCCTGGGATCTTTTTTATAAAATCTTTCTGCCGCCAGATGCTACCATGTGGGCGATTTCCCTTTTAAGCGATGATGATAGAATTATTATCCATGGGCGGAAAACCGAGAAGATCGGAGATTTCTAGTCCCCACAAGTAGTTAGCCGCTAACGAGCGCGATGGAAATCCCACTAAGGCTAGTACCCTGTCGATCATGAGAGCAAGGCCGCCACATGTGCGAAGGGCTCGGGGCCCAAGAACTGTCAATCGGCTCAGTCACCACGATGGACACTCGCTCCCCCAATCAATCACGACTGATGAGAAAATCCACGATGGACACCTACTCACGAAGCCTCCCTTGTCAATCGCGACGGACCACGAAATACGATGGACACCTCCCCTGTCAGTCGCGACAGACCAGCTGGAGCAGGAGCTCTTCCTCCATAGCTTGCGCGTTCAAAGCTTCTCCCGACTCTCTGGAGCGAGTTGATAGTTGAACTTTCACCTTGATAGTTGATAGTTCCATTTACTGGATTTCATGGAGAATGGGTTAACCCTATCTAATGCAACTCCTAATTTTAGATTCTATGGTTTTGTGCAAATTCAGGCCATGTGGAATCAATATGCTGAAAAGCAACACTATCATGAGGAATTTTAATTATTCCATCAGTACTTTTATGATCATGTCCCCAAGTCAAAATCTTTGATAATTCGGGGCTTTGACACATATGTCTAATCTGTGGAGCCAATGGAAAATGTCTCAATAACTTTTTTCGGATTTTACCTTCTTCGCCCTTATATCGAGGAGATTGACATTTGGGACATGTCAAAGAGTCTGCATATTCACCTCTATATAAAATACAATCGTTAGGACATGCATGTATACATTGATAATCTATACCAAGATTGTTGATTATCTTCTTCATTTCATCATGTGAGGTAGGAAGAATATTCTGACTTGGTAAAAAATGTTCATAAAAAAAAGATATATTAAAAAAAGTAAATAAATAAATATACATATATATATATGCATATAATTTTATATATGTGTATGCGTATGTGTATGCGTATGTGTATGTGTATGTGGATGTGAATAATATATATATATATATATGTATATATATATATATATATCTATATATATATATATATATATATATATATATATATATATATATATATATATATATATATATATATATATATATACATATATATATATATATATATATATATATATATATATATATATATATTCACTACAACATATCGAGGGTATACCGAGGCTGCTACCGAGGAAAATGAACGAGCACAATTTCTTCGCGACGTCGGTGTTATAGTCGGTTTGCGCATCGAAAACATAACACCGGTATGGGCACCGGTATGGGTGTCGGTATGAGCGCCGGTATAATCGTCGGTATTACTGATGCTCATACCGAGCCCATACCGATGGCTCTGCTGGGTATACCGACGCCCATACCGACGACTCTACTGGGCGTACCGATGACCATATCTGCACAAATTTTTTTGGGCAGAGTGTGTTGGCTATTGCTATAGCATGATGTTGTTTAGCAAAAGACAATACACTCTGCCCAACTCTATACGGAGTACATGTGTTATGTACACTAATGGCAACCAAAACATGATTTTATATGAGCAAAAATGAACCATGAATCATGCACAAAAAGTTGTATATTCCCTAAATGAAAGATGTACAAGAGTGTGACAAAGCACTTCCATATAGGAATCGAATACAAAATTATGGTACATCATTGCCACATAGGAGTGTAATACAAAATTGCGGCAATGTGAAAAAACACTTCCATATAGGAATCGAATACAAAATTATAGTACATCATTGCCACATAAGAGTGTAATACAAAATTGTGGCAAAGCATATATGTAAGCGGATCAAAACATTTACACCTGCAATCCTGCAACAAAGCATGTGTAAAATGAGACAAATTGACATGACATTTATAAACAACAACTAAAAATATGAAACCAAGCTATAAGTTTACCTAATCATAGAATATTCTCCCATGAAATGATTGCACCGCATCCCTCTAAGTCTTGCAACAGTGAAGCCAATCCATGACGATATCCGTAAGATTCTTCGATTCGCGTTAGAGGACGACCCACTGCCAAATCCTATAGTAAATATGCAGAATGTTAGATGAACATACATGATGTGTTGAACACAAACAAATTAAATAATAAACATGATACTTACAAATTGGTAGCGCATACTGTCGTATCCACCGCTACCTAAATGCGACGTTCCAACCGTATCCAAATGTGTGGCTGCCGCATCTCTCTGTTGACGATATCAATCAGGAGTATGTTGCTGCTCCTCCTGAATCGATTCCCACTCTTCATAATCTAACCACACAGGCTTCGGTAAGCCTCCTCTAAAAGCATCGCGAGCTTCCGACCGTGGATGAGACATCACCTCGCGTGTTGTATGCTGAATCCATTCCGAACTCACAATAGGATTCCCAGGTGCTGGCCGGTACTCTTCATATATCAATTGTGTGATATTGTTTTTAGAATCCCTATCCTGTTCGCTCCATGTTAGTATCACAGAATGTCCAAACTCTGTGGAGCAAAGTTGTCGAATGCACTGATGCGTTGACTTTCTGACTACATCCATGACTGGAGCTCCATTACATATATGATATATTTTCGAGTCGTCATGGTCATGCACTCCCCAAGGTGTACGTGGAGATCCCATCTGATCCAATGTGAAGATCCCATCTGATCCAATGTGTATATGCATATGCATGTGTGTATGCATATGCATGTTTGTATGCATATGCATGTTTGTATGCATATGCATGTGTGTATGTGTGTATGTGTGTATGCATATGCATGTTTGTATGGATATGCATTGTGTGTATGCATATGCATGTGTGTATGCATATGCATGTGTGCATGTGTGTATGTGTGTATGCATATGCATGTGTGCATGTGTGTATGTGTGTATGCATATGCATGTGTGTATGCATATGCACATGTGCATGTGTGTATGTGTGTATGCATATGCATGTGTGCATGTGTGTATGTGTGTATGCATATGCATATGCATGTGTATGCATATGCATGTGTATATGCATATGCATGTGTATATGCATATGCATGTGTATATGCATATGCATGTGTATATGCATATGCATGTGTATATGCATATGCATGTGTATATGCATATGCATATGCATGTGTATGTGTGTATGTGTGTATGTGTGCATGTGTGCATGTGTGTATGTGTATATGCATATGCATGTGTGTATGTGTGTATGTGTGTATGCATATGCATGTTTGTCTGCATATGCATGTTTGTCTGCATATGCATTGTGTGTATGCATATGCATGTGTGTATGCATATGCATGTGTGCATGTCTGTATGTGTGTATACATATGCATGTGTGGATGTGTGTATGTGTGTATGAATATGCATGTGTGTATGCATATGCATGTGTGCATGTGTGTATGTGTGTATGCATATGCATGTGTAAATGTGTGTATGCACATGCATATGCATGTGTATGCATATGCATGTGTATATGCATATGCATATGCATGTGTATGTGTGTATGTGTGTATGTGTGCATGTGTGTATGTGTGTATGCATATGCATGTGTGTATGCATATGCATGTGTGTATGCATATGCATGTTTGTATGCATATGCATGTGTGTATGCATATGCATTGTGTGTATGCATATGCATATGCATTTGCATTTGTGTATGCATATGCATTTGTGTGTATGCATATGCATGTGTGTATGTGTGTATGCATATGCATGTGTGTATGCATATGCATGTGTGTATGCATATGCATGTGTATATGCATATGCATATGCATGTGTATATGCATATGTATATGCATGTGTATGTGTGTATGTGTGCATGTGTGTATGTGTGTATGCATATGCATTGTGTGTATGCATATGCATGTTTGTATGCATATGCATGTGTGCATGTGTATGTGTGTATGCATATGCATATGCATGTGTATGTGTGTATGTGTGTATGTGTGCATGTGCATGTGTATGCATATGCATGTGTATGCATATGCATGTGTATGCATATGCATGTGTATGCATATGCATATGCATGTGTATGCATATGCATATGCATATGCATTTGTGTATGCATATGCATTTGTGTGTATGCACATGCATGTTTGTATGCATATGCATTGTGTGTATACATATGCATTGTGTGTATGCATATGCATTGTGTGTATGCATATACATTGTGTGTATGCATATGCATGTGTGTATGCATATGCATGTTTGTATGCATATGAATGTTTGTATGCATATGCATGTTTGTATGCATATGCATGTGTGCATGTGTGCATGTGTGTATGTGTGTATGCATATGCATATGCATGTATATGCATATGAATATGCATATGCATGTATATGCATATGCATGTTTGTATGCATATGCATGTTTGTATGCATATGCATGTGTATGCATATGCATGTGTATATGCATATGCATATGCATGTGTATGTGTGTATTTGTGTATGTGTGCATGTGTATATGCATATGCATGTGTGTATGCATATGCATGTGTGTATGCATATGCATGTTTGTATGCATATGCATGTGTGTATGCATATGCATTTGTGTATGCATATGCATGTGTGTATGCATTTGCATTGTGTGTATGCATATGCATGTTTGTATGCATATGCATGTTTGTATGCATATGGATGTTTGTATGCATATGCATGTGTGCATGTGTGTATGTGTGTATGCATATGCATATGCATGTGTATGCATATGCATATGCATGTGTATGCATATGCATATGCATGTGTATGCATATGCATATGCATATGCATGTGTATGCATATGCATATGCATGTGTATGTGTGTATGTGTGCATGTGCATGTGTGTGCATGTGCATGTGTATGCATATGCATGTGTATGCATATGCATATGCATGTGTATGCATATGCATATGCATATGCATATGCATTTGTGTATGCATTTGTGTATGCATTTGTGTATGCATATGCATTTGTGTATGCATATGCATTTGTGTATGCATATGAGTTTGTGTGTATGCATATGCATGTTTGTATGCATATGCATTGTGTGTATGCATATGCATGTGTGTATGCATATGCATGTTTGTATGCATATGCATGTGTGTATGCATATGCATTGTGTGTATGCATATGCAGGTTTGTATGCATATGCATGTTTGTATGCATAGGCATGTGTGCATGTGTGTATGTGTCTATGCATATGCATATGCATGTGTATGCATATGCATATGCATGTGTAGGTGTGTATGTGTGTATGTGTGCATTGTTTGTATGCATATGCATTTTTGTGTATGCATATGCATTTTTGTGTATGCATGTGCATTTTTGTGTATGCATATGCATGTGTGTGTGCATATGCATTTTTGTATGCATATGCATGTGTGTATGCATATGCATGTACATGTGTATGCATATGCATGTGTGTATGCATATGCATATGCATGTGTATGCATTATATGCATGTGTGTATGCATATGCATATGCATTTGTATGCATATGCATATGCATTTGTATGCATATGCATATGCATTTGTATGCATATGCATATGCATTTGTATGCATATGCATATGCATTTGTATGCATATGCATGTGTGTATGCATATGCATGTGCATTTGTTTGTATGCATATGCATGTGCATTTGTGTGTATGCATATGCATGTGTATGTGTATGCATATGCATGTGTGTGCATATGCATATGCATGTGTATGCATACGCATATGCATGTGTATGCATACGCATATGCATGTGTATGCATATGCATGTGCATGTGTATGTATATGCATATGCATGTGTATGCATATGCATTGTGTGTATGCATTATATGCATGTGTGTATGCATATGCATATGCATGTGCATGTGTATGTATATGCATATGCATGTGTATGCATATGCATTGTGTGTATGCATTATATGCATGTGTGTATGCATATGCATATGCATGTGTGTGCATATGCATGTTTGTATGAATATGAATGTGTGTATGCATATGCATTATGTATATGTGTATGCATATGCATAGTGTATGTGTGTATGCATATGCATTGTGTATGTGCGTATGCATATGCATTTGTGTATGCATATGCATTGTGTGTGTGCATGTGCATGTGTGTATGCATTTGCATGTGTGTATGTGTGTATGGATATGCATGTGTGTGTTTATACATATCTGAGTGTGTATGTATATGTATCTCTCTCTCTCTCTCATTATCTCTCTCTCTATGTCAATCCAAAACAAAACAATTACTTACATCGATGTAATTGTTTGAATCGTGATCGTCAAAGTCCACTTGAAGTTGTCTTTCATGGAATTTCCAAAGACTTGATCCAAAATCTCTTGCAAAATTAAAGAGAGAAGATATTAGAAAAGAAAAAACATAAAGAAAGAGAAAAGAGTGCTATAGTATGTGCGATACACTTACCAAAACTTTAGATCTGAAAAGATAGAGGTGTGCTTAGATCTAGAGAGAGAGAGGGAGGGGGGAGAGAGAGAGGGAGGGGTAGAGAGAGAGAGGGAAGGAGAGAGAGAGAGAGAGAGAAAGAAAAAGAGAAATAGTGACAAACAGAGGTACGTTGCTCGCACGCACAAAGTCGACAGTCGAAGATCTAAGTTTAAAACATCTGAAATGTCAAATGTTTGCTCCTGGGCCCGGTTAAAAACTGAGTGTTGATAGGAGCATTGGTACTTTCAATAACTTACCGACGCTTATACCGATGCTCATACCGACGCAGTTGTTCCGAGGCAAAGCAGCATTCCCAAATCTTTCGAGGGTCTTACCAATGCCGACGCGGATCGTCAGTATGCCGAACGTCGGTATACCCTCGATATGTTGTAGTGATTTATGCATATATATATAAATAGATAGAACATTGAAAATTATACCTTAATAGTGTCAAAACAGATACATTACTTTATCCAAAACGATTTTGAAGATTGAGAATAAGTAAGCTCGCACTTAGTCATGTCAAACGACTTCCTTCATATACATGCTTTAGACATTCCTCTCGAAGATATTTCTCATTTTTAGAAATATCAATGCTCTCACTGTCATTTTGATACCAATCCTCAATAAAATCTACCATGCCATCATCTTCATCATTGTCACACAAATCTTGTACTTTATCGTCTTTTGAATATAGATCTTTTAACCTTGCATATTCCACAGGATTACTTTTGCGTAGCCTCCTCATAGAAGCCTGTGATAAATGAGGTCTTACTGGCAATTGTGAATGGTGTGGAGGAATAGCATCAACCTCATACGTTGGAATCTACACATATAAATAAAATTCATTAGTATTCCATAAATGAATAAAAAGTAAACTTTAAATATACAATTAAGTATATAAGTTATTAAATATGGATAGAAAGTTTTTATTCTCTCTAGGTAAAAGGTGCTCTAGGAGGTCTACGCCATCCATAGTTCACTAATAGTTCATCACCAGCATGTAATGTAGTAATAGCATTGACAACTATGTATCTTGATACATCTCTACTCATGTATGGTTATTCATGACTATTTTCACGCTCCTCAAATGTGCAATTAGTCCTTGAACTATTATGTAACCCTCGACTACTATTTATTAAACCTGCTATATTTCCATGTATATAAGGTCTTCCATCAATATATAATGTTTCATTTTCTGCATGTAAAATCCTTCTATTAGTAAGGGATGTTGCGTTCAAGCATATTCCATAAGTACTCATGCTTCGAACATAACATGAAGTCGATGCCAATCTCCCCATCCATATATAGGACCACAAAATGACATAAGCGTGACTCCAGAGTTCAGAGGCACATACAAATCCTCTACAATAAAGAGACCACGACCAGCATTAGTAATAGTGGATGGAGCAATCATATAGTGATTACCCCAAAAGTTGAAAACCTCTCCATCTAAAGGAAGTGGTCCTCTATTCCATCCTCCATATCTTCTTCTATCATATGTTTGTACTAAAGAATGATCACGAGCTGGCAATGGATAATCTCCAATCGTTTTAGTGTCTAAATGAGGAGGTAGAGGATTTCTAGAAATCTTTGCTTGTAATTGATGAACAACAAGTCCATGACGTGTACAAGGTATATTAACATTATGAGAAAAATTATTATCATCATCATCATCGAGCAAGTATTCCTGTATATCAATAGGAATTTGATTTTGTATATGATTTTTAAGTAAAATATTGACATTAATTTATATAAAAAATACATACCCAAGCATTATCACATTGACCAGCTGATGGTGCATGCTCAAAAGTACCATACTCTGCCTCATGTTCAATACATTCCAATCGTGGTCTTCGATACGTGCCATAACAAGAGTTACACCAACATATAATATGCTCTTGATAGTAAAATTCATCATAATTCCTATTGTGGGACACATGTGAAGTCGTTGCATTGGTAGGAGGTGGTGGAGTACCCTCTGATTGGTCAGAATCTGATTATAATAAGAAACAAAAAAATATATAAGTTATGTATCCATCAAATATATATATAATTAAATGTTTGATATACTTACAGTACATAGTCATTGCACGATCAAGAGACGGTGCTGGAGTTCCATCCGATTGATCAGAATCTACAAATAATGGTATTTGATATTAATATTCTGATTATTTACATACACAAAAAATTCACATATACATATTTACACATACACACATATACACATTTACACATACACACATATTCACATATACACAAATACACATTATTGTGGGATAAATGCATGTATTTTCTATGAATGAGTGTATATGCATGCATGTGTGTGTATGTATATATGTGGATATGTATATGTGTGTTTATATTATATGTATATGTGTATATGTATACATATATGCATATACACAAATACACATTATTGTGGGATAAATGCATGTATTTTCTATGAATGAGTGTATATGCATGCATGTGTGTGTACGTATATATGTGGATATGTATATGTGTGTTTATATTATATGTATATGTGTATATGTATACATAATTCCTATTGTGGGACACATGTGAAGTCGTTGCATTGGTAGGAGGTGGTGGAGTACCCTCTGATTGATCAGAATCTGATTATAATAAGAAACAAAAAAATATATAAGTTATGTATCCATCAAATATATATATAATTAAATGTTTGATATACTTACAGTACATAGTCATTGCACGATCAAGAGACGGTGCTGGAGTTCCATCCGATTGATCAGAATCTACAAATAATGGTATTTGATATTAATATTCTGATTATTTACATACACAAAAATTCACATATACATATTTACACATACACACATATTCACATATACACATTTACACATACACACATATTCACATATACACAAATACACATTATTGTGGGATAAATGCATGTATTTTCTATGAATGAGTGTATATGCATGCATGTGTGTGTACGTATATATGTGGATATGTATATGTGTGTTTATATTATATGTATATGTGTATATGTATACATATATGCATGCATATATGTTTGCATGTATATGTGTATGTGGGTATGTGTATGTGTATGTGTGTGTATATATGTGTATGTATTCTGATTTTTTTTTCTGTTTGAGATTAAATTAACAGGAGATATTGCATGCTGGAAAAAAATAAGAGGCAACCTAACATACCACCTGAGAGGTGGCAATTTTTTCGTAGATAGCTACTTCTTCAGGGGTCATTTCCTCAGCAGAATGTACACAAATTAATAGATTATATTTATAATTTTCATATATTTTAGTAACTTTTTAATTTAATTTATGTATTTCTTTTTTCTTAAATAAACAAGCTGATGCAAAGAAGAGAGTGGAGTCGGGCCACACATCGCACCTATGCCAAATGGGCCATAATGGTTTTGTAGCTACATTTGTAAGTATATGTGTTATTGTGAGTATATTTTTTTATTTTAGTTAAAATGCAAGCAACTAATCTTTTTTATTTGTTTCAATGCAGTGAAAGGATTATGGCCCATATCCTACGAAACATGAGATCGAGTATGCTATACATTTTGGATATCGGCGTTTGAGCAAGTATATGCGAGATCATCCGGATGCCTTTTTGAGTATTATCAAATTTTATATAATTATTTTATTTTTATGAATGGTGTAATTGTTTTACTTATTTATGTTTGTTAAACGTAATACAGGAGTATTATGGAGAGGGAGACATGGATGAGGTGGAGAGACAGACATAGGAGGGATGATCTCAATCGTCACAGGGTGATCATGATGATGAGGATGAGGATGATCAGGATGATCATGCTGCTACTGCTGATGATCATCATCATCATGATGATGATGATTAGGATTCTAGTTGATACTGAAATTGGATTATATGTATTTACATTGATATATATATATATATATATATATATATATATATATATATATATATATATATATATATATATATATATATATATATATATATATATATATATATATATATATATATATATATATATAGTATCTATATATTTTTCATTTCAGTTATGTTTTGAATTGTGTGTATGGTATTAAGTAATGAAGAGTTTTGTTCTATTGATTGTTATTATTGTTTATATTAAGCATGTGTTTTAATACTTTAATTATATAATTCATTCATATGTGTGTACGTAAGTGTATATGTATGTGTGTCTATATGTATGTATGTGCATATGTGTGTATGTGCATGCATATTTCTATATGTATGTATGTGCATGTGTGTGTGCATGTGTATATGTGTGTGTATGTATGTGCATATATATGTGTATATATGTGTATATATGTGTATAATGTATGTATATGCATGTGTATATGTATGAAACATACATGTGTATGTGGATGCATTTCCATTTGCATCCATGTGCATGCATGTGGATGTGCATATACATGTATTTATGTATATGTTAATGTTTTTAATGTGTGTGTATATATATACAATAATGCATGCATGTAAGTCTTTTTATGTGGTTGTACAAATGTTTGTGCATATGCATGTGTATGTGTGTGTATGTCTAAGTGTATGTGCACATGTATCTGTGTGTATATATATATATGTGTGTGTATGTGCATGTGTATGTGTATATGTGTGAACGTGCATCTTCATCATGTATAAGTGTATATGTGCATATCAATAAGTGTGATCATGCTATCTAATGAAAATAACACAATTCAAATGATATACAAAGAATAGAAATTGTACTTACAATAGTTAGCCATGCATTTTGCTTGGTTAACTTCTTGAATAACTTGCAATAAAGAGAGAAAGAAGAGAGAGAGAGACAGAGAGAGAATTCAAAGAAAGAAAGATGTAGAAAGAGAGAAATAGAGACAGAGAGAGACAATAAGAGAGAGCTTAGGCAAAACAACAATTCTGCATATACTCGTTTCAGCTTTTAAGCGCAGCGGAATTGCAAACGTTGGAGAGCTCTTCGATCAGATGCGTGAAAATGCCAATCGAAGAGCCTCCAACGTTTTAATTTTTTTCGTCAACAGACCTTCGTGTAAGCGATGGTAACGCGTCGTAAAAACCACTGGAATTGGTGTCGCATAAGTGACATTTTTTAGCGTCGCTTATGCGGCACTTTTTAAACATTAGGGGAAAAAATGAGCCCTGCATGGGCCTTTTAGCTTAAGGAGTGATTAGTGATGGACCAATGAGAGGAGGGTGGTGGACACAGTCTAGTCCCTTAATCACCTAGACTAGGCCTAGGCTTCCCTTGTTTTTTGGTGGTCAAAGGTGGTATGAATTACTAAAAACCACAAGTTCTACTCCAAAAGTGGTTTGATAGTGCCAAAGTTTGAACCATAGCCCTTGGATGAACTCAACGATCCAACGGCTTATCTCAAATGTCAGAAAAAAGTGGGAATGGATTTTCGTCCCTTGGATGTGCAAAAGATCTCACGGTGTAGATTCAAACTCATGAAGAAATGCGTCGTCGAATATGTTCCGTTGGATGTTGCTAAAAACCAAAGGTTGAGATTAACTCTTTTGAATTTTGGGCCACTTTTACTGATACCCATTGGATCCTTGCTAGATCGAAGGATTCTGAGGTAATATCTTTGAGAAGATCTCAAGATTCTTTATCAGCCATTCGATCTTTGGCCCATCGAACGATCACAAATTTACCCCGCCACGGAACTGCGTCGCCAAATTTGTCGTTTTTTGCCAGTCCACAAACTCCCATTCTTCATTTAATGCATCCTATTTTGTCATCTTTTGACAGGCATACCCTCCCTAATCGTGGTCGTCCGTGTCATCCAATCGAATGGCTAGAAATACTTGCGGTTGCTCATCTTTTAGGAGACGTTTTGTCTTCTTGTGACAGGCGTACCGGCTTCATCGTAGCCGTCCAATGAGATTGTATCGGAGGGATGTGAATGCCCACGACTCCCATTAGACTGAGCACATATTTTGCTACATTATTTTATTGCAAAAACCACTAGTGGCTTTTTTTGGGCCCTAATCCCTTGTTTTATTGATCTTAACCCCTAAAAATTAGGAATCCTTACAAGGCCCATGCAGGGTTCCCTTTTTCCCCTAATGAACTGTCGCCTTAGCAATACTCCTTGTGAGCATCGCACACCCCATCGCACAGTACATCGAAAAAAACATCGTTTTATTTGTTGTTTAAATGACAGTTCGCGCACAACGCTCATTGTGACGCATTTTGCAATTTTATAGCGATGAAAATTGTGTCGCCTTAACCATCGCTATGCGCCCATATTTCTTGTAGTGAATTAGTGAGTGAAGCCCCAATAATAGTAGCATACAAGAGAGAACAAACAATTGACCCATACATGGTCACATCATTCACTTCTTCACCTCATGAGCACTTTATTTATCATTTAATTCCAATGGATTTTAAATGGTCTTGCAACCACACAAAAAAAGAACTTCTTCAAAAGATCAAGAATGTATGTCTTTTGCATCAAGTATATACCTTGTTCTTTGTGTAGTACTTCAATCCCAAGGAAGTGCCTTCAATTTCCTAAATCAGATATTCTAAACTCACATTCAAGCTTCCTCTTTATGTCCTTGATGTTGGCTTCTTCATCCCCTATAAAGATAAAATAATGAATATATATGAAATGAAAAGCATTTTGCTACCTTCTTCACAAAGATTGATTGGTTTGCATGACTTTGATTGTATCCACATTTTATCGAGTAGTCCACAAGTCTTTGGCTCCAAGCCCATGGAGCTTGTAAAAGAGATGTTGCAGAATATCTCCTGGATGCACTGGGAGCCAAATACATGACTGCATCTCAATTCAAAGTTCAAATCGATTCCTAAAAGTATGGATCAATTTTAGGTGAAATCGATCAACAATTATGAGCAGAAGTGTAAATTACACTAATCACTAGTCGCTAGATATGAGATGATGATCATAATCATTGTGCGTTATTCAAGTCTTGACTCAAAGCTATAGAAGCCCTTCACTTTCTCATTGTGGCATATATCAGTTAAGAATATATTTACAATTCATTTTGGAAGCTACATTGAGATATGTTTACTGTTACAGTAAATTGAGTAAAGTCTATCAAGTTATCCAAGTTATTTCTCTACATGTATGATCTTATTATCCAATCTATCTATTGGCATCTAAGTTTAGGACTCTACTAGTCATTGCAGCTATAGAGCGTGAGTTATGAATAGAACAAGGTGACTCTATCTATGTATCCTCATCTTCCTGAAAAGTGGAGAGCACCCCCTTGCTTTTTTATGCACATTTCCCTTAGTATACTCCTCCTACATTCATGAGATAACTTCGGATAGCTCACACAACACTTTATTTGGAAGTAGGCAAAAGGTCTTTGATCAAATTTTAACAAGATGTGAGCTCTTAGTAAAATATTGATTCCTTCTTCCATAAATAGAAGGTTTTCTCAAAGTGTTTTGTACACACAAGTTATATGTTTTGAAAAGGTATTTGAGATTGATGTTCAAAAGTACTATGGTCATCTAAATGCATATATTGGAAGCTTAAAAAGTCTATTAAGGTAGCTACTTAGGATGGTCTCAAGTAGAATTTTTTCAAGACCCTCGCATCTCTATGCATTAGCCATCACTCCTCACAGATCCCTATGAACATCTAGTTCTTGATGAGTTACTGGATAATGATCTTTGTTGTGATAAAGATGCTTTGGGGTTTGAGGTAGATTTTCATTATTTAGATCACCACTACCACTCTAGGTATGACTCGATTGATGTATTTTACATTATTCATTCAAGTGGAACCAATGTGGCAAAAGCTTACCCAAGAAATAATATTTCCAATGTTTACTAGGTCAAGGAGGGGGTGGGAGTTTAGAATTCAAATCAATGCCGCCAAAGAAGCGACAAGGAAATATCATTTGCACATCACTCAAAAACATCTTGAAAAAGATATATTCTATCACACAACATTGAATTAGTCTAACAAGGTAAAAATATAGCACAAATGGCAACATGAAAATCCACCACAAGGGTCATAGAAGCAAGGACAAGCTCCATGAGTCAAAATACCCTGAAAACTCTTAGAGACACCTCACCATCAAGGTCCATCACTTAAGTAGAAAAGGGAGCTCTTAAAAATCTAAATGGCCAAGCTAAAATATGGATTCCTAAGACGTACATAAATGCAAACCTTCAAGAAGGTCACAACCCAATCAGATACAAAAATCAAACACAAAGAAGAAAGTCAAGTCATCAACAACAGTTAATTATGTGGCAATAGTGGATACAAAAGAAAGCACTAATGGAAATACAGAGAAGCCTATCTCCTCGAGAAAAATTTGGGTTCCTAAAGTGCACATACTATCATTATATGACGTCAAATATATATGGAATTCTAATAAGATTACATTAGTTGGACATGAGATGAAAGCTTCCACATTTACTACCAAGAATCACATCGCTCTATGATACATTAACAAAAATTTGGACCCCTAGACCCCATATTTTCTGTGAAGAAGGAGCTACACTTTTGGAGGCCTAAGCAACAACAAGAGAGAATTACTAGGCCCAAGACTTCCGAATTCCACCCTCAATGGAGTTGACCACAAATAAGGCATCTTTATGCAGAAGGATACATTAAAGTGACAACCCAAGGCCAATACAGACTTCAATCCATGGCATGTTTGATCACACCCTATGAACCAATAGGTATAGGTTGTTAAACCGCAATCATCCACATCAAAGGTCCCATGCCCATAGGATTTTCTATCTCCTCTTCTCAAGCACCAATAGAGAAGGACATGCTTTCTCGTGCAAGATCAATGTGCTCATTGCACAAGCTTCTCTTGCACTTATGTTTATATCATTTTCACTTCAAGAATGCATCCAATTAGGGATACATCACATGGCCTTGCATTGGACATAATTTTCAAATCACATGCATGAGAGTGATATTTGCATTGTGAGGTCCTTAATCACTTGAATACTTTTAATTGTATTAATAATTTTGTCCTGTAGGGGATCTCTAATTGTGGTGCAAAGTTTCTTTGTGGTTTTTGATGATAGGTGCTCATGCATCGTGGTAAAGGATTCATATCTCAAAATGCCAAAACCACCAATGGAGCCCAAGTCCATCAAGTTGTCGCCATAAATTAGGATTATTGTTGGAAAATATCAAGGCACACAATCAACATACAAAAGTGAGTAACTGTGTCACCAAAGTCTTCCATGGTACATTGCATCTACATTGAATCTAGGCACATTATGGAGGCTCATTCAAATCGATGTAACCCCATAACATCTTCATGTGAAATTCTTCCAATCATTTAATTAGGAGGTTTCATCAAGGACTAGCACTAATCATCATGCTCTAGAACCTTTCTTTTTGAACCATCTCTATTCATCTACATTTTAAAATATGCATGGATATGGACACCCTAGAAGACCATGTATAGGCACTCTTCTTTCTTTATGCCCATGTAGTGCACTAAGTAAAATGCGCATGCTATTGTCAAAAAACAAAAACCAAGAAATATCACTTGGTATGTCTATAAAATCTTTTTCTAAATGAAGTAGAAAATCCCAACACACTTCAATTCCCAGACTTCCCACAACCCAATAGACTTGGCAATTATCTATAAGGGATGAAAAAAATTGGGAGGGGGGATTGTTGAAGATGGATACTCACCAAAGAAATGTTTGAAAGTTAAAGAGAGATAAGATGCCAAGAATTGTGAAGAACTCAAGCAAAAAACATGGTGAATACACTCAAGAAATGCACCAAGCTAATGGGAACATCAAAAATCCCAAAACTATCCCCCAATTAGTCATTCGTATGTAAAACTCCACCTCTAGAAGTACTATAAAAATCTACCTCTAGAAGTATATTTGAAAACCATTTATTGGAATTTTCTACACATTTATGCAAGTTGAGTCCTTGAGCTCGAGGAATGATTCCCTAACCCTCCAAGATTTTACAAGATTTTTTATGCACTCAAATTAGACCTCAAATGAGGCTTACGACTTACTCTTAACTTAGGTAGACACTAGAGTTCGAAGAGGGTCACTTTTTTAAAATCATCTACAAAAGTGAACTACACCGTCATTTGTTATTCTTCTTTTTTTTGTTCATCTTCTCTTCTAGTCATGTGATTTTCTTGGGAGGCCTTGTGTCCTCTCCATGCATGAGGCTTCCTTGCATGCATATATGTGTGTATGGGTGTGTGTGTGTGTATGGGCATGTGTGTCTACCTCTTAACGCCCGATCTAAGTTATGTTGGAGGAATATTAGATCAATTTATGCATGTAGCCACAAGTGAGCATCTTAATGGAGCAAAAAGAGTTATTGCGTATGTGAAGCATACCATAAACCATGGATTTCTATATTGGTATAGCAAGGATCAAGCTTTAAGTACAGGAAGTGATGCTAATTAGGCGCCACACTTGATGGAAGAGGGTCTACTTCAAGTTTTGTATTTATGCTAGGTACAAAAGATATATCTTTGATCTCAAAGAAATAATCAGTAGTTGCATTCTCCTCTTTCAGTTCAAATGAAGGCTAGATCTTGAAGATATAGACAATATTCTCCTAAATTTGACATTAGGGGACCTTGCATGGGCCTTGTATGGATCTCTATTTTTTAGGGGACCCAAGAGGTTAATATAAGAGATTTGGAGGCCACTTCAAACCACTAGTGGTATTGTAGAATAAATAACATTTTAGGAAAATTATCTATGAACTCTCATGTCATCAGAATTTGCGACCTTTGGATTGATTTAATCAATGGTCTATGTTGATAGATTGGAAAGTTAGAGAGATAGGGCATCAAATTTTGTGTGGGCAAGGGTACTAGCTTTGCACACTCTCTACACCTTTTCCAACCATTCCATTTGAGGAGATCTAACAATCAGCCTCAAATGGGATTGAGATGGAATAGCCATTGGATCGTTCTCCTCATCGACGGTCAGCATGAAAAGGTGCAAATCTCTTATATGTGAGCAATCTCACTCATGGAATATTGTCTCCATCCAAAGACTAGAGATGCAAGCACATGTCATTCATGAAATTCAAAATAGAGGTTTGGATATCTAGCCCTGTGGAATGGTAGAGAAGCGTTGGCACTATTTGTAATGGATAGACTATCTTAGCCACTTGTTCTAAAATGAATCCAAGGGAGGAAGATCAAAGTATCCATGACTTTTGCCATTCACCTTAACCTTTAGATCTTTCAAGCAATCCCAGTGCTCTTAATGTTTCGCAAGCTTTTCAAAACCATTCTCAAAAGCAAACCCAATTCTTCCTAGTTTTCTCATGATTGACCACACAAAAACAAGAGAAGCCTATTCCTAGCCTATGTGATTAAGCTACTGGACTGTTTTCACCACCCTCTTCTCATTGGTTGATGCTTAATCACTCCTTAACCTAAAATGCCAATGGAGGGTTCATTTTTTTTCCCTAGTGATGGAACGTGTTGAAAATAAAGGTATAAGCTTATGTGATTATGACCTTAAGAAGATTAAATGGATGAATGAAGAGCCCAAGTAGACAAATAAGCTTCATCGTATCTACATGGAGTGACTTGGGGAACCAAAAGTCACCAAAGACAATGGAAACAGGGAAGATCCAAGGGTAGATGAAGAGTGTTAGGTAGCATATGTGCATTGCATGATTCAGGAGTTCGGGTTGATGGAAAAAATCCCTATTCAAAGGTGTAACTCAAGGGTGACATATAGAGGAGATGTGAACGGGTGTGAATCTCCCCTAAAGCTTTATATGTAGTCATTTTCATTAATGAAGAAAGATGTGCATTCTCATTCTCTCTCTGCCTCATAATGCGTGCACCACTTTTGCTCTCGAATTTTAGTTACGTGAACAAATTGGTTGCATGGTGATGGCATTGGTTCTGCTTGCTAGTGATTGATCATGTCTTAATGATCAAGTAGTTGGCATGGTATCAATGATTACCAACCACATTGGTGCCGTCTTCGTGACGGCCCACCCTCGCTCTATCGGCTGATTACACGAGAAGTGCAGAGGCGGCAACAATCGGTGGAGTCCCTACAGCAGAAGGATGTCGATGATGCATGGGACAGACGATGATGGCGCTCTTATTTGATTATGGAAATTCTGATCGTTTCTATTGTGACAAGTGTATCAGTTCTGTCGGCCTGATTCCTCGCAACAGATGAGAAGATGACCATCTCATTATCACATGCGCCACCCAGACTGGTGTTCTTCGTTGTCAAAGACACAGAGATAACGATCTCCAACATTGGCACTCGTACCTGAGTTGGGTTTCAAAGAGTCCCAGTTTCCCTCATTTATGGTTTGCACTATAAGCGCTTGAAGCACTGCTTCTTCTTTGGCAACTCTGCTCTTACCACGAACATCAATGGGCACAGAAGGGTCTCTATTCAAGTCGCTGAACGTGTTCAATGATTTGAGGCCATTTAATCAGTTGAGAAGAGGACGATCATGAAGGGCCCTAAGCAAGCTATGCATATTCTTTGTAATCAGCAGTCGGACTTACCTAGGCTTCTGCAAAACATGGTTTTAATGATAGAAACACATCATTTTAATGGTTCCCCAATGTTGCAATGACTGTCATGATGCATTCCTATGACAAACATGGACTATATTTGTGATGCTTTCGAGATGTTGCATAGTCTAACGAATTTGAGAGACGAATTGGACTCTTCACTGCTTCAGCCTTGGTTTCGTGCCATCGATGAATGCGAGAAATCTATGCGGGATACAATTACATATGCAATCGAAACGACATAGTCCGGTTGGAGTTCACATGCCTTCGGAGTTCATTGGTATGACACTTGTGTGGAGAATAGCTTCATTGCCATCGAACCGACCTGTTGGTATTTTTCTTTCTCACCTACTAATTGACCTCATTGGTTATTATCCAAACTTGGATGCATGAAAAAATAAAACATTACTGTACGAAATTACTCTTCCCTCATTATGCATTTCCATGAGCATCTCTCAATGTGCATGATGTGTCCCATACATTTTGGTGCATAACTCTCCATTTCTTGTTTGACAAAGGGGACACACTTTTCTATAGTGGCATTTGGGGAGATCCATCATACATAACTAGTAAAGGACTATAAAACCTCCAAAACCACTTACTACATTACACTATGGGATCATGACATGAATGCATTGGGCATGCATGTATATTTTTTATCCCTTCTTCTATTACATGAGAGTGATCAAGGGATTGTAGAATTATTGTCCTCCAAGCATGCCGTAAATGCATGAAGTAGATTCCTACATGGACAACGCACATAATTGAAATATGCATGACCATAAATTTGTGCAAGATTGCCTTTTGTGCCATAGTGAAGATCATTTAACTGAGCAATGTTTTTTGGGTCCACTCAATTCATGTTTGGGTACATGTAATCCATTTTGTGCTAAACAAGCATTTGAAGAATTTGTTGCATGGGCCATAATTTGGGAAGAAATTATTTTTGGTTGCAAAAATGAAACAATACTTTGGTATGGGGTTTTCATATGTAAAAATTCTTTGGAAAGAAAAAGGGGAGCATATGAAGCTAATCCATCATTATGGGATTATACATGCATGACATCAGGGTTGTTGGATAGATTTATTGAGAGTTATGGGATTGCAAGAAAGAATAAAGCACACTACCTTCATTATAAATGATGATTTACCCTTTGACTTTAAACTGAATTTAGAAAGAATGGGATTATACATGCAGGCCATCAGGGTTGTTGGATAGATTTATTGAGAGTTACGGGGAATTGCAAGAAAGAATAAAGCACACTACCTTCATTATAAATGATGATTTACCCTTTGACTTTAAACTGAATTTAGAAAGAATGGGAAACATGATTCATGTATTCATGAGCCTCTCAAATCTCAAAATAATGGAAAAGATACACATAAGGATACATTACTACATGCATTAAAGGAAGAAATAAAGGAAGATGATGAATTTTGTGTGAATTCCACATCTTGCTATAATGTTAATTCATTGCATGAGAAAGTTGCTGCTAAAAGCTATCTTATTGATGAGCATACTTATACTATGGCATTGATTGGTCATGATATGTATGAAAACGTTATGAATTTGGATGATCATGGTTTTGACCATAATGAGGAATGTAGTCATGATATGCATACAAAGGAATTCGAAATTCTCTACATAACATGTGCGGAATGTCATCTTCAAATATATGCCTCCCTTGGTGGACACATATATTTCATGATAGATATCTCGAAGAGGAATGCACTCTCGTCACTTTTCATCCACGTATGTCTCTATAGCACTTTGTCTTTAATTTGTCAAACAATATATGCCCACCTCAAAGGATCCTTTGTCAATGAATACATGTCAAATCTACCTAACAAGGTGATTCATTGAATACACCTCGCATCCACTTAAGAGGAGGGCCGTGCATGACACCTATGATCGAATCGTCCTTATCTTGCTAACTTTATAGTATCTTTCATAAGACAAGGGAGGGAAAAGATGTCTAAGTAGATGTCATGACCTTGTTTTCGTAAGCATTCAAGAGAGCTAAAGTAACAACACGGCTTAGGAGTTAGTATGGGAGGTGGGAAAACAAAACTTATATGCACATTCCGTCTCCAACATCTTTGGTTCACGAGTGTCGATCCTATTTTTATCTTTTTAATGTAGGAAGTTCGGCATTAGCCTACTCTCCGGGACTTGAACTAATCAAATGGAAAAGAAAAGTACAAGTGAGGGGAACTAGTGCCTACACGACCCCCCAAGTCCCACAAAGTAGGGGTAGATCTTATAGAGTTTAAATGGCATTACAAAGAAGTTCAATCAACCTCTCATCACCCTCATGCAAGGCCCACTTGGGTTTAAGCTTGTTGTTGATCAGAAGGAGCACTTGATGGTGCCTAAAGGAGAGGGATTTCTCATAGTTATTGTTTTTTCGGGGAGGAACATAGATTTCTCAATCGACCAATTTTTGGGGGAGTCACCAAAGTTATAAGCACATCTTTCTCGCCAGATCTTCCATAGGACCTCCCCTCTAATGGCATTCTTAGAGAGTCACCAAGCAACCAATCACTTCTCCCAGCAGAGCTTGTTTCCAACTTATATGTTTCTAAAGTCTAATTTTCTTTCTGGCAATCTTTGAGAGCCTATTGGAGTTGGGACAAGTAAAGAAGATGTGAACAACATATTTTTTTCTAGGGTAACTCAATAGGCTATTTTCCCTTGCAGGAGGTCTCCTGTTGGAATGAATAGGAAATTGTTTGCGGGGTAGTCAATCCAATGATGGAACTTTCACTATCCATATTATCTTTTTTACTAGTGGTAAATCCGTCTTCTTTGCATGATTGGTTTCTTTGTTGTTAGGGATCTCTAGGGTTTTCTCGCTGGTGTCCACCTCAAACTGGTTCCTATATGGGTAATCAAGCTCGTTAATCTCCTTTTTCGGATTGCAATACAACTTGTTTGGGGGGGTATCTGGAATATGGTTTCTCTTAGAAGTCATCCGAGGACTTCTTTTCCTTCTTCTTTTGACTTTCGTGACCCCATTTGACTCGGTTTCTGGGTTTTGACCCCATTGTTGTCTTTAATTTTTTTGGATGCTTCTTGTATTTGTTTGCTCTTTTGTCTCAGTGGGCAATCTTTAATCTTGTATCCTTGTTGGCCACAATGCAAACACATGTTAGGTAGATTTTTTTAATTAACATCTTGTTCCCAGACATCCCCTTCGCCCAGGTCCACTTTGATCTTTGATGGAAGCAACGTGCTAAGATCAGCCTCGACACAGATTTTCGGGTGCCATCGCGCATTGAAAGAGTGCCCCACACCTTCATAAATGAGACCACCAACATCCTCCCACACAGCCAACAGCTGGCCAATTGGAGATACGATGTCCCACATGAAGTTCTACAAGAAGTACGACAGGTTCGTGAGCTCGACCCAGAGAGGGTAGCGGACAGATTTTAATTTTTTTGGAATAAAATCAGGGGACCATATGAATAGACACAGGGTCACTGGGTTGAGTTTCTAGGTTCCCACACTGAGGGCTTGGAATGCCATATCTTCATTCTCAAAGACTAGCAACATATGACTAGCCAGTAAGAACTGACAATTGATAACAATCAACCCATGGGGCAACCACTCTTTTCAAAGCCACTGGTGCATAGTTTCGAGTGGAGGCCTAGGGCCAAACACTTGTCCAACGAGACATACTTTCTTGAGCTCTTCTTGCTTTGATAGGATTGCAGTTCTACTAAGACAAACCAAGGGAGGTTCAACACGCTCAAAGGCCCCATGAGCGACACAAGATCCCCCTCGAAAATAGGGGCTAGGTTACCAATCACCCCCTAGGTCGGGGATAGCTTGCTTATCACGAGAGAGGGGGCTACCAAAGCCATGATAGGGACTCCAAATCGCGCATCCAATATATACTTCCACTATCCCAGAGATAGATCTTTGTCCCCGACTTGTTATCGAAACCAAAATGACATTAAGTCCTTCTTTGAATAAAAAAGGGCAAGAAACTCTTATAGAAGATCTAGAACCACGCAGTCGTGAAGGGCCACCCAAGATCCACACTGTCATGATGGGTCACAGGAAGTACCCTTGTCTCCTCAATTCCAAGTTCCTTTGTCTCCACTATTTATTGTTTCTTTGCACACAATAGTTAAAGTCTGATTGAGCACAAAGGAATCTTTGATTGGATTTGTGACACATGTCGACGACAGAAGAAGGTTCAACACTTGTAGAAAAATGCGTCTACAAAAGCTTAAATCTTCTCGAGTTCCATGATGCTCAATGTAATCATAGTATCTAACATTGATGGAACACTTCTACGGTTTGTGTGGGTGTGTGTGTGAGAGAGAGAGAGAGAGAGCACGATGACGTTTTATAGATTTCTCACGTATAATGATATAAGCATATAAATATACCTTCAAATTCACCGGGCAAGATGTTAATATCCTCCCCGCACCGTCATCATGCGTATCAAGGTATTGTTTGGTCTAACTTTTGCAATGTATGACGACTGAAAAACTATGTAACATTACTAAGGGAGGCTCTTTTTTTTTTATACATAACTTTGGGCATTTTAAAAATCCCGAGTACATTGGTTCTTTGAAAAAAAAACACGAATGTTTAGGGCGGGTCAAAAGAAGCGTTTGTAGAACAGAAACTCCATCTTGTCCATCATGTCACTTCGAAAAATATGGTATAAATCTTTTATACGACACCTCATGATTGTGTGTGAGACTTTATCATCAAGCTGTGTGAATGATGAGTGAAGACACAATTTTCTTTTTCATTGTTCAGCTGTTATTGCCATCGCCATTTACGTATATGCTTAAACACACAAGCTTATGGCTGATTACACAGTACAACAAATCTTATAAGCTTCCTTATGTCACATTGAGATGGCTTGCAAAATGCAAGGCTTGTATTTATATCCTTCATGTTTTAAATTTTGGTTTTCTTTTTCATGATTTCTTGAGTGTTGTGAGTTCTAGCCCAATCATGTTTTGCATTGATGAGGTTATGTTCTTGCCTGGGAAGATCCTTTAATCGTCTTTCGTACTAATGGGGAAACGCTAGGATGTTAGAAATCACTAAGAAAAACCTAGGTTTCAAACAATGATGGGTTTTATTAGGGCCTTCATGTTTCGCATTAGTCTTCTTCTTTTAAGTTTTATGCACGTCTTGACTTGTCTACACCTTGCTCTATGGCGTTCAACCAATATTTCAAGTCCGAATGTCAGAAAATGTTAGAAAATCTAATTTCTCTCGTTAAAGCTTTTTTCTTTTTGCATTTTTTAGTTTCTTTAGTTTTACTTAGGTTTTAGCTTCCTTACCATTTCGTATCAGCTCTCTGCCCATTCTTGCACTTCAGACGTGTAAAAAACCCTAGAAATAATACTTTGCAAGATATGAATGCCGTACATTGGGCATTCTTATTTTGCAGCTAATTTTCCTTTTCTCTTAGTTCTTTTAGAATTTTCACTTGGAATAACTGTTTTTAA
Source organism: Ceratopteris richardii (assembly GCA_020310875.1). Classification (NCBI taxonomy): domain Eukaryota; kingdom Viridiplantae; phylum Streptophyta; class Polypodiopsida; order Polypodiales; family Pteridaceae; genus Ceratopteris; species Ceratopteris richardii. Next base: position 81,441,134 of record CM035416.1, read on the forward strand.
TTCCAGACCTTATCCTCTAATAGTGGTTAACTTCAAATAATGGAGAAAAACAACACAATAGCCGACATGTGTCAATATCAAATGCCCAATTTATCCACCGCACACAAAAACAAAGAATTAGCAAAAATGGAACTTACCACTTGATTTTTGGTGGTCCATGACTCCCGAGTGCAAGACTTCGCCTCCAAACATGTATTAAAAAAAATCCACACAAGCATTTGAATTACTTTCTCTCTCGCTTGTCTCTCTCTTTACCTCCAAACACCCTCACATATATGCACATTAAAGAATGTTTAGAGATGGAACCTTCAACAAATCCTCTTTTTTTTGTTTTATGGTTATGTAGATTCTTGAACTACTCTAGGATAATACATAGAGAAACTTAAATTGTAGTATGGCTTTTATGATGCACAATCGAACACATCAGAGAATGGCTTATTTGGATGTTGTGATGTCAACAATTATGTACTCATTCTTTGATTTTCTCATTCCCAATGTGGACAACAATATCTCAAGGCAAGCTAGTCATGATGATGCTGCTTTAAATGGATTGGATATAAGAATGGATGACATGGTCACATTATCCTAGATAACATATGTTTCAACAATATATGAGAATATGATGTATGAGTTTCCATTGGAGAAGTTTCACTTAGATTTGTGACTTGCTCAATGATTGACATAGGCATAGAGGGAGTGGAAGCCTTATAGGAGATTCATTAGTTCCTGTGTTAGTCGCATGTAGGCTTAGATTTTTGGTTTCTAGAGTGGTTCAAATTGCATGGAAACATTAAGTTTCAGGTAACTGGTATAAAATGATTGGTATGAGTTGAGATATGTAGCTCTTCTTGTACACAAGTGTAAAATCCTAATCATTCTTTGTATTTGGTGTGACTTATGGTCACACCAAATACAAAGTGACTTTGTATTTGGTGTGACTTAAGGTCAATGTGTCATTGACCTTAAGTGGAGAATTTTTAGGATTGTAAGAGCTATGTGATCCTCGCCCTATACTTTATATGTACACATATTATAGTGATTTCTTCACATATCACAACACAGGGATTGAGTGGTATGCCTCTCCGCATATATATGTGTGCTCACTCTCTCACTCTATCGCTTAGCTCTCCAACCGTTTCCTCGTTGCTTTTCGTGCTCATCCCCTCAAAGGACTTCACTTTCCATCCTGACATTCCCACATTTGGAGATTAGACGATCATTAGAGTTACTTTTGATCAAGGATTCATGAACATCATGAATTGTCGAGCACTATAACATGATCATATAGGAGCTAATGGTGCATCAAACAAATCATAAGGAAACCTCCTTATAGGATTGTACAACATGCCTTAGATCTAATTGTATATCGTTAATTGGTCTTACAATAGATGGCTAGGGGAACCCCTTGAGGACTACCATTAGGGGTCCAAGTGTTGAATTACCTATTACTCCCCTCCCATTAAATCAATATTTTTGAAGGATTTACATGATCTTATGCCTTTTTTCTATACTTTAGAGGCAATCCAATTGCACTTAAATTCATTCCCACTAAAAAGTCTTATAAATCCATAAACGTTATTGTTTATCACCCATCGTTAACTTACATCCCCATATAACCGTGAAGTGAAGAACATATTTCCAATATTCTGACTTGGCCTCTCGTCATCATGGGGCATTGCAAAATAGAGCATAAAGGGACACTAGTGGTGCTTGAGGAGGTTGAGACATTGAATACATGTCACATCTACTTAAGGAAGGTGATTCATTGAATGCACATCGCATCTACTTAAGAAGAGGGCTGTACGTGACACCTATAATTGAATCGTCCTTATCTTGCTAATTTTATAGTATATTTCATAAGACACGAGAGGGAAAAGAAGTCTATTATATGCACATTCCATCTCCAACATCCTTGGCTCACGAGTGTAGATCCTATTCTCGACTGTTTTTGTTTTGTTTTAATGGAGGTTCGGCCTAGGCCTACTCCATGCTTTAACTTTGAAATTGCAACTGTAGAAGGAAGGGCATAGTATCATGGGACTCTCTTATCTCATAAGAACAAAGGCTTTAACTTTGAAATTGCTAATGTAGAAGGAAGGGCATAGTATCCATGGGACTCCCTTATCCCACAAGAACAGGGGTCACTTTGCATGTTAAACATGTCTCTTTCATGGTGTCGGTGGGGGTTGAACCCTCGCCCCCGCCTCAAGAGGCAAGAGGCCCAACCACCCACACAAGCGACCTGGGACCTCTTCTCCACTATTGCCCCTTGAATGTCCACCCATCAGCCAAAAGTAGACAATGTACAAGGGGCAGAATGTCCACCCCATCAGCCAAAAGGGCAGCTAAAGATTACAAACCATGAGAAATCTCACAGGAGAGTACAGTTCCAGTAACTTAGATTAGTCGGGGTTTCTTCATTCTCAACTGTATCACCATAATATGAGTTCACAGGCTTTATAGCAGAATAGCTATTGGCATCCCCTAGTGAGATTAGCGGATAGAACTTTGCGTTAGCAGCTTCAATGTCGCTTGAGGAGAACGCAAGCTCATGGTGGGCGCATATGTTGTGGAGGTCCGAGGAGAGTGGAACTGGAGACTCATTCTGCTCTTCCAGCCAGCTGAACCGTGACAGAGTATTCAGTGAACTGAAATGTAACAGAAAGCTCTCTTCCCGAAAGTATCACGGGGAGCCTTGAGGCTTGCCATCATATCGGTGGTCGAAATTCGAAACTTCGGAGTCGGGACCCTCAATGAGAGAGAGAGAGAGAGCGAGCGAGCGAGAGGCAGCCTGCTCAATGAGAGAGAGAGAGAGAGAGAGAGAGAGAGCGAGCGAGCGAGAGGCAGCCTGCAAAGCTGACAGCATGAATGGCTATGCAGCTGAGAGAAGGCATGGGCAATGGGCATCTGCATCTGTCGAGTATGGGTCCTTGAAACTGTAACTTTGAGGTAGCTCATCATTCTCACACTATCCCATTCAGCTTAGGCGACGAACTTCGAAATGCAAGCTCTGTTGGAGTTTCATCTCTCCGCCGAGCTTAAACCATACGAAGCTAGGGTTTGTCACGGCACGCTTCCCTTCGTATTACGCTCTTCTTTCCCCAAACCCCCATGGACTTCATGTCTACTCCAGAATTAAGAGTGATGCAGAGCTCGCATGGCAGAACTTCCCGTACACCGATCGATGGTCGATGGATAGTTTGCAGTTCCTCATTCCCCTATAAAAAAGCGAACAACTATAATCGGTTTGAACGACAGCGCACTATAACAGTCACTTCGAGGAAGCATGCACGGCGATGGCAACAGTCACTTTAAACAGAAGAGAGTCGAGCGAGGTCGAGGAACTCGAGTCTCTCTCTCTCTCTCTCTCTCTCTCTCTCTCTCACAGGTATGGAGTGATAGAATGAAAGAACTCAGGTATGGAGTGATAGAATGAAAGAACTGCATGTCTCAGCTGACAGAAGAGCTCGTACATTGATGGATGACCGATGGATAATTTGCAATCCCTTATTAAAAAACAAAACAGTGAACAACGACAATCACTTCAAGCGACAGCGGGAAACGCGCAATCACTTCGAACAACAGCGAGAGATTGCGAATGCATGTCTCTATCTTTCTCTATCTTCTTGAGTGTTGGCACACATGGAACGATAGAGTCCGAGTGCTGTACGTCTCAAATGTCAGGACTTGCTATGCACTGATGGATCGCTAATGGATTGTTAAAAGTACCTTATTACGTAGAACAACAATGAACGATAAGAAACGCCACACACAGCAGCGCTCAACTAGTCGATCAAGTAACAGGGATTGACGGCAACTTGGGCTCTCTCTCTCCCCATATGCAATAATGGAATCCCAGTGCAACACGCCTTGTCCCGCAGAACATCCCCCACTCCGATCCATGTTTAAAGGATAACCAGAAGCACCTTATATCTTCACACAACAGCGATCAATGACAATTCGAATGACAACACACACCAGTCGCATTGAACAACGAAGATCTCTCTCTCTCTCCACAAATATCTAATGACGTAATCTGTCTGCTACACGCCTCGATGTTTAAAGGATAGCTGAACGCAGCTTTTTTTTTTTTTTTTTAATGGAGGTTGAGTTGAGGCCTACTCCTCCGAGCTTTAACTTTTGAAATTACAACTGTACAAGGAAGAGCTTAGTACCCATGAGACTCCCCTTATCCCACAAGAACAGGAATTTACATAGCTGAGTTAGACGGCAGTCACAACTACCGTGAAGCAAGACAAAGGGTGGCCATCAGCCACATGATAACACACACACCAGTCACATTGAACAACGAAGATCTCTCTCTCTCTCTCTCTCTCTCTCTCTCTCTCTCTCTCTCTCTCTCTCTCTCTCAACAAATATATAATGATGTAATCTGACTGCTACACGCCTCGATGTTTAAAGGATAGCTGAACGCAGCTTTTTTTTTTTTCTAAATGGAGGTTGAGCCGAGGTCTACTCCTCCAAGCTTTAACTTGTGAAATTACAATTGTACAAGGAAGGGCTTAGTACCCATGAGACTCCCCTTATCCCACAAGAAGAGGAGTTTACATAGCTGGGTTAGACGGCGGTCACAACTACCGTGAAGCAGGACAAAGGATGGCCATCAACCACATGATAACACACACACCAGTCACATTGAACAACGAAGATCTCTCTCTCTCTCTCTCTCTCTCTCTCTCTCTCTCTCTCTCTCTCTCTCTCTCTCTCTCTCTCTCTCTCTCTCTCTCTCTCTCTCTCTCTCTCCAAATATCTAATGACGTAATGTGACTGCTACACGCCTCGATGTTTAAAGGATAGCTGAACGCAGCTTATTTCTTTTTTTTTTAAATGGAAGTTCAACCGAGGAATAGGGGTTTACATAGCTGGGTTAGATGGGGATCACAACTACCTCGAAACAGGATAAACGGTGGCCATCAGCCACATGATACAAGTTTCCATGTTAACATATCCCTTACATGTTGCCGGTGAGAATTGAACCCTTGCCCCCCCTCAAAAGGCGAAAGACCCAATCAGCCAGCCAATCGGCTTGGAACTGCTTATTTCTTCAAACAACGGAGAATCATGACAATAACGTTAAAGAACTTTACACACGGCAGTCCTTATTGAACAATGGCGAGTAACGGTAGCTCTCTCTCTATCTCTCTCTAAACATACAAGGACGTAATCCGAGTGCCATACGCCTCGGCCTGCAGGACCTCCCCAGTACAGATGGATGTGAGTGGACAGCGAACAACGGCATTCACTTTCAACCAGAGCACTCAAAGTCATCAGCTTGAGTGTCAATGAACAACACAACTCTCTCTCTCTCTCTGTAGTTCGAATGATGTATTGCTCAAAGTCCCCTGCAAAAAGGCCTCTTGCTTCACGAAACCTGTTGTGAAACATGGGTTACAAAGCTTGGGCTTTTTTGACCTTCGACAAATAGTAGGGATGTAAAATCAAGCCTAACATCTAGGGCCTACTCCTGACATAGGTTCTTGCATACTTCACATACGTGCACGCATATATACATGAATACATACGTGCACGCATATATGCATGAATACGTACGTGCATGCATAGAATCGTAGATACCATGATACACACATTTACATATACCATTAAAACATAAAGACGTTCATAAATACATGCACATGCATGCATAAATACATATATGCATACATACACACATGTATACATTCACATATGCATACACAAATACATATACACATATATACATACATTTTTTGCCACAAATTTCAAGATATTATATCTTAACACATACATATACACATATATACATACATTTTCTGCCACAAATTTAAAAATATTATACTTCTTTATTTTATACTTCCTCAGCTCTGTAACACCTCCCACCAGACGTGGAACTTGCAACAAATCATACCAAAAAAGGAGTTTGCAACATATCATGCCAAGGAAGGACTTCTACCACAATACTTTGTACATCTTCAAACCACTTCTTTTGCACAACTTCATGCCATTGAACAAGAAAAAGAAGCGCAACAAGCCAAAGCCCACATTGCAGTTGCTTATTATTGCTTCATACATGTTAAACATACCATACCAAAGATAAAAAATAACACCAAAGAAAAACATCACACAAAATATCATATTACACAACTTCAATGCTACCACTTTTGCATGTCTTCATGGTCTTCACATCCTTGAAGAAATTTGAACACATCATGTGTCATCATACTACAGATCTTCACACCTTCGAAACCACAAAATTATGTTTAGCCCTTCACAGTAAGTATATGCAACAAGATTTAAGAAAACCATATAGAAAATCAAAGTGAAGGCAAATATGCACCTGAAGGTGAGGCAAGAGGAAAGTATACATGAAAACGAACTATCAAACTTCTTATTGATTATCCCCTGTTCTTCATCTTAAATATTGAGATTAGTACATGTAGAAGTGGATTCTACACTTCATGTTTTGCATAAATGTTGTACCTCTCCACTTGAGTTTTCTAGAACCAACTTCTCTATTTGGTATTGACCTAGCCAACACTATTCACTTTACCTTTATGAGATGCATTTACCTCAATTCGTCCAATAATGAGTCAATTTGGTCCTTATATCATCCAAACATCAAAGCATATTCATCAGTATGCATCTCTAACATTTTCTTATTCTTATGAGTGTTGATCACCAAATTTGACTTCATATTTGGATGATCTCATCCATCATCAAAGAATATTTTCACATCACCATCTGAAAAACATTCTATCTTTACCCCAGTCATGTAATTTCCTATCTTGCCTTAGCTAAGGCCTCCCCAACAACAAGAGGAAATGGAGAGAATAGAGAAAATATGTGAGGATGCATTCCTAAATTCACACTATTAGACATGCGTGCTTGAGGTTGTCCATGATCAAGATCCAAATGCCAACTTTTTAATGAGCAAAAGAGTTTGGGGTTCAAGTACGATCTCACAAAACATCTACAGTGTTCTCTTGGATGTGGAATTTATCCCACATTTGAGGATATATGGGATGTAGGAAGTCTCTATACAAAGAATTGCATTATGTCTCCTTCCTTCTCTACAAAGAGAGAGACAAATTGCATGAGATCTACTATTTCACATGTCCATGGCCAATGAATGGATAATTAAGGCCAATGTAACCATCTAAAAATGGGTGGACGACTCCATGCCTCATTTGGATCCCTTAGGAGGTAGTGCCCACCTCCCTCCCTTTAGTGGGGGGGGGGATCCACCTTTTACAGATCCAAAAAGGAGACATCGTGAACCCTTTGATCTCGAAAATGGAGTCACACATGAGTCCTCCTCCAAGATCTAAAGAAAATACCTAACAAGCTTTGAATACCAATTTCGTGAAAGGACTTAATCTCCACAAGGAAATCAACTAATTAAGTAAGAAGACTAACTAGGGAGAGAGATACATATACCCACCCAACCAACCGCAGCTACAAGGCTAAGGGGGTAACTCAACCTCAAGGGGACATGTGTACCTTCCATCACATGGGTTCCCAAGATGCTCACATGGTTTGAAAGCTTAGCACATCACATGAGATCACATGCCCTCTAAAAAGAAGAAGCTTTCACATACAATTCAAAGTGGATAGGAGAATAAATAATAAATCCTAAGGGTTTCACACTTAAAACCCAAGGTTCTACCCTTTAGACCTATGTAATTATAGAACACCAACTCTTTGAAACACATGGTCGCCTTGAAACCATTTTTATTTCTTCATTATCTTTGTCATTGTCGTGAAACTATGGTGGAAACTCTTCGTTCGAAGGATTCATGTTATTATAATGGAGGTGAGTATACCTCACATGAAGTCAGCCTTTTCTATTAGTCTAGAGGAATTTGCAGAGGTTTTATAGCTCCTTATACTCAAGTAATGGTGGAGTTACATGTCTACAGAAGCACGCGAACACCACAAGAAAGAAGACGAAGCTTGGAGCATAACACACAATATTGAATGTATTACCACTAGAATGTACAAAGATAAGTGAACCGTTATGGCTATAGGCATATACACAATCAGGGGGCGGGACCTCCTCAAGAGGGAAAAAAGTGCCCCGGTGGTCTTAGTGTGTTCACACACATCACTACCTAAATATATCAACAAATCCCCCCTAGGAGTGATGCGGTGAACAAGGAGCTGACACTTATGTATAAGGAAGTGCCAAGCTATGTGGAATCAATCCACAAAAGGAAGTAAGCCCAAAGCTTTGCCAAAACCTTCAAAGTTCTCCCTAGGCAGAGCCTTCGTGAAAAGTTCTGCAATGTTCTCCCATGTGGGTACATATGCCAAGCTTATCTCTCCAGTAGAGAACCTCTCCCTGACATAATGATAATGCACCTCAATGTGCTTAGTGCGAGCATAGAACATAGGGTTCCTTGCAACTACCAATGCACTCTGATTGTTAGTGAAGATGGTGGTCCTAGAGGATTGACCGATACCCAAATCAGCCATAAGGCATCTGAGCCACACACACTCAACAGTCGTTGTGAAAGCTACCCTATATTCACCCTTACAACTGGAAGTGGCCAGAGTAGGTTGCTTCTTGCACAGCCAAGATATGCATGAGCTACCAAGCATGAAGCAAAAAACCACTAGTGGAAACACGAGTGTCATAGCAACCAACCGAGTTAGAGTCAGAAAAAGCATGGAAATCTGGTGGTAGTGATCCCCCCTTGGGATAAAACAGCCCAAGTAGTCGGGTACCACTCAAGTAGCAAAAGGTGCTCTTAACTGCGCGTCAATGCTTGACACCTGGGCAATGCATAAACTTGTTCATCTGTGAGATAACAAATTGAATATCTGGCTGAGTAATGCATCAATAAATCAAGCATCCAACAACTCGCTGATAGAGAACATCATCAAATGCATCTCGAAACATCACAAAGACTCAAGTGTAAACCTGTCTCCATAGGAGTGGCAATAGGTTTATAGTCTTCAAGGCCAAAATGCTGCAATAATGTGTCATTATATTTCATTTGACACAAAGCCATCCCACCATCAACGTGCATAAATTGAATGCCCAAATAATGGTGCAAATGCCCCAAATCAGACATCTCAAATGAGGCATGCAAATCAGCCATAAAATCAGAAATATGCTTTTCTTGAGGACTAGTAAGCAGCATGTCATCAACATACACAACAATGATCAGAAGTACATCATTAGCATGCTTAACATATAAGTTGCTTTCAGTTGGACTGTTCTCAAGACCATGTGCAATCAAATAGGCATCTGTCTTTTCATATCAAGCACGTGGTGCTTGCTTTAAGCCATATAATGCCTTCTTTAACCTGCACACTTCGTTTTCATGCCCTTTCTGCACAAAGTCATGGGGCTTAAAAACACATACTTCTTCATGCAAGTCACCATTTAGAAATGTTGTTTTAATGTCCAATTGATGTACATTCCAACCATGATGAGCTGCAAAGTGCACAGATGCTATGAATAGTAGTCATTCGGCATGTAGGTGCAAAGGTTTCATCAAAATCAATGCCTCTTTCATGCGCATAACCCTTTGCAACAATCCTAGCCTTATACTTGTCACCTTTTCCATTAGGTTTATGCTTCATCTTGTATACCCACTTAGTGCCAATGGCCTTCTTGGGAGAAGGCAAGTCACATAAAGACCAGGTATCATTTTTCATTATAGCATCATATTCAGGTTGCATTGCAGCCATCCAATGTTTAGAATTTTATGCTTCATCAAAGAAAACAGGTTCAGTCTCATCACAGAGACTAGAGGCAACCATACCATAGCAATTTGATGCAAAACAGACACTATGAGAGCTTGAGCAAGTATGGTATGCAGGAGGTGCATCTAATTTTCTATCACACAAAGTCTGCACCAAACAATTTGGCATAGTTTTTGCCTCCTCAATATCAGCTCTCTCATCAACAAGTGCATCATGTAAACCTACATCAGAAATAGAATGATCTGCATCATCATATTAAACCTGTAAGGACTGAGAATTTGACTCCTTAGGACCAGCACTAGACTGTCCACCTGTAAAAAGAGACAGCAAATTATCATACATGTCTTTAAAGCTAACAAATGTCTCTTTCGTACATGAACGTAAAGGCTGAATAACATCTTCTAGAAAAACAACATCACAACTAACCAAAATGTGTTTAGTCTATGGATGATACAGATGATGGCCTTTCAAAATTGTACCCAAAAAAAATACATTTTACTACTTTATCATTCAATTTGCTACGATGTTATTCAGGCACTAATGCATATGCCAGACAACCAAAAACACACATGAGCAACAGATGGCTTGCGACCATGCCAAGCCTCATATGGAGTGATAGACTGCAGTGCTTTAGTGGGACACCTGTTAAGTACATATGCTGCACACATGACAGCTTCAAGCCAGAAACTATGTGGTAAAGCCTGACTCTTGACCATACACATCACCATCTCCATGAGTGATGTGTTCTTCCATTCAAAAACTCCATTCTTTTGAGGTGTATATGAGGTGTATATGGCACTGTACATTGATGTTTTATCCCATGTTCGGCCAAAAATGGATTAAAGTCAGAAGACATAAACCCCCTCCTCCCCCCCCCATCAGAATGGAGGGTGCCCATTTTACATGCTGACATATTTTTTGCCAAAATAAAAAAAAACGTTTGATGCACATGAACACTTCGGACTTTGCTTTCAATGGATATAACCATGCATTCTTGAAAAAATTATCAATGAAAGCCACGAAGGAAAGATAGTTTCCAAAAGAGGGTGTTTGAATAGGACCACATACATCACTGTGTACAAGCTGCAATTTCTAAGTAGCTCGAACTAAACCATCTTTTGGAAAGGAGGAATGTTGCATTTCACTACAACATATGAGGGGCATACTCACGTTGCCTATACCGACGGTCACTCTTGACATCCGTAAAAATAGTGGAAAAGTCCACTTAAGCATACTAATCGTCACTTGACCGTCGGTATGATCGTTTAAAATGGATCATCGAGATGTCTCACGACTCTCAGTATAAGAATCGGTATGAGAATCGGTATAAGCGTTGGTAATTTACTCAAATTTATCGACGCCCATATCGACGCCCAAATT
>CM035416.1:81457224-81524724 GCA_020310875.1 Ceratopteris richardii
GGTCGAGGTCACCCTCTAGAGCAGGAGGTTCTAGGAGTGGATCTATAGGTAGGTCTAGAGGAGGTGGCTGTTGTGGAGGCAGTGCGATGGATGTTGTGTCACCCACTTCTACTCCTAGAGCGAGTACCTCAGATGTAGGTACACCACGTGGTACACCACATGGAACACCAACCTTGGGGTGCTCATGATCATGATGATTCCAAGGTGTATAGCATCCAAGTTGGAGATCCGGTGATGGACGTAGCTGAAAAGGCCATGCATGCGCGTATACGATAGCTTTGCTCCATATAGTTTGGACACTCTATCATGTTAAAATGGATTGAACAAGATAAAGATCGGAAAAACTATATCACAGAGATGATTTATCAGGAGTTCCGACCAGCACAAGGGTAGCCTCTTGTCAGTTTAGAGTGGATTCTGCACACCGCATGTGAAGTTATGTCCCATCGATGATCCCAGGCTCGTGATGCTTTCAGAGCAGGCTTACTAGAGCCTGTATGGTTAGATGATGAGGAGTGGGATATGATTCGCAACGAGCAACAACAAACTCCTGACTGATATTGCCAGCAGCAAGATGCCACAGCCACACGTTTAGATACGATTGGACCGTCACATTTGGGCAGCAACGGATATTGCACGATGTGTCACGAGTTTGTAAGTACCATTTGGTTTATTGAATTTGTTTGTGTTAAGATTTTCATGTATGTTCCTCTAATGTTTTGTATATTTGTTGCAGGAGCTAGCAATGATTCATCCTCCAACACGAATGGAGAAGGCTTATGGATATCTTCATGGATTGACTGCACTATTGGAGGACTTGGAGGGACGCGATGCGGTCGTTTCATGGGAGTGTTTGCGATGAGGTGATGAGTTTATAAACTTTGTTTTTACTTGTTGTTTGTAAATCTCATGTGAATTTATCTCATTTCATGAATGTTCTTTGTTGCATGACTACTGATATATATGGATTTTTTTATCATTCTATGCATGTGTATGACAGTGACGTGCCACAATTTTTTATGGCAGTGGTGCACTAGAATTTTGTATTTGATTCTTATATGGGAGTGCTTTGCCACATTTTGTAAAAGCCTCATATATCATAGTGGTTTGCCACACTCTTGTACATGCTTCATTTATGAGATATATAACTTGTTTTGTACATGGTTCATGGTTCATGGTTCATTCTGATTATCTCTTTTTGTGTCCAATAATATTTTGCTTTATGAAATCATATTTCGGTTTCCATTAGAGTACATGTCACATGTACTTGGTTTTTTTTGGGCAGAGTGTATTGTCTTTTGCTAAACAACATCATGGTTATGTTGTTGTAGCAAAAGACAACACACTCTGCCCAAAAAAATTTTGTAGATATGGTCATTAGTATAAGCGATGGTACTTCCAGCGAGGTCATCGGACTAAGCATCGGTACACCCAGCAGGCACTCGTATGCACGACGGTACACCCAGTATAGGCGTTGGCATAGGCATCGGTATTTCCAATGCTTTTACCGATGCTTATACCAATGCTCATATTGACACCCATACCGATGCCTATACCGGCACTTCAGTTCCGATGCGCATATAGACACTTACACCGATGTCGGGGCAAAAATATCCCCGTTCAATTTCCTCGATAAAAGCCTCGGTATATTATTGATATGTTGTAGTGTTTTTCCCAAGATATAGCCTTCATAGGCATGTTTTCGGAGTGCCTCAAGTTTGGGCAAAGAGGACACCATTTGAGATTTTTGTAGGCATAGCAAACTAGCGAAATTCAAATGACAAAAGCATGCATGCCAAAGCTTTGCATTGGACATAGCCTGAGAATTATGTATTGCACATGCTAAATCATTCATATATTTGTCATAGTCTATGAGCTTATACAGCCTATGAAATAAAATGCCAGAAGCAATAATCATGTCGCCATTTGACATCTCTTATCAACAACTTTCACAACCAAGCTAATCTTGGCCAACGCAAAAACTAATAACAAATTTGTCTTGATCCACGACACAAATAAAGCATCCGACAAAGTGAAAGAACTACCATCAGCAGTAATGAGAATGATCTTATCAACTCCCATGACAGAATAAGAGGAGTTGTTGGTGCATGTGACAGTATTCGCTCTAGGGGCAGGCTCGAGTGAAGTGAAGAAACTGTAGTACGAGGTAATATGTTTGGTTGCCCTACTATCAAGGTACCAAACATGTGAGTCTACTACAAACATACACTGTTCACGAGAAGAGGGCTCAAAACTACAAACAATAGTAAACACCCATTCTTCATTCTGCACAAGATTAGTAGACTTTATTTTTGGTGTAGAGGGCTCTGCAACAACAGTTCGAGCCTCTTTTTTCTTTGCTTCTTTTGCAGCAAGTTTTGGATAGTTCTTTATGAAATGATCATTTCCTTTACAGTACTTGCAAAAGGATTTCTACTTTTCTGATTTCTTCTCATCTTTGTCTTCCTTCTTCGCATGTGCAACATTTGCAAATTTTTGCTTACTAGTAGATGAGATCCATTTACCTTTGCCCTTCTCACTTTCCAGGAAAGCTTGATCTGCAACATGCATAATGGACCTATTCTAGCTAGACTGGTCTTCCTGTAATAGAATAGAGACTAACTTCTCAAATGACAAGGCATTTGGATTACCTTTCATCATCAAGCAAAGAGCAGAACCAAAACTCTGATATGAATCAGGAAGACCATTCAAAATTGTCTACACAAGTGAGCTATCTCGTATAACTTTATCCGCAGAAATCAACTGTTCCTTCAAGCCTTTGATCTTTGTTAGAAAACTTTCCATGGAATTACCTTCATTGATATGCTCACTCTCCAACTGTTTTCGAAGGTAAGCAACACAAGCCTCATTCCTAGCCTAGAACAATGTTGTAAGTGTATCCCAAGCATCCTTAGTTGTTCTGCAAGAGCGAATGTGAGGAATAATGGCATGTTTGACAGACAAGGCTATCAATGGATGTGCATGAGCATCTCTGTTATCCCAACTAATTTGTTGTATAGTAGGTGTAGCAAAAACTGTAGCACGAACAGGAATCTCAAGAATATCAATATCTTCAATGCCATCTACATCAGCTTCAATACCTGTATTTGCAAGTGTGACGGGACATTTTTCAACACCCTGTACAATGTTCCACAGTCCTTTTGCAACCAATACATGTCGCATCATATAAGCCCACAATGGGTAATTGGTATTGTCCAACTTATCCTCTACAACCAACATGTAGAATACATCACTGCTTTCAATCGTGGCCAGTGACTAAAATACCCTGATGCAGAAAAATGATTACATCCGAAAAAGTTGAATAGGACTACTTTGACAAGAAGTGCTAGACTTGTAGCAAACTTCGAGGCACTTGTACTAGCGAACCAAAACTTGTATATATCTTTGGCACAAAATCACAAAATAGCCTACACAAGCACTATAATAGTGCATTCGGAGGTTGATTATCCTCACCAAATTTTGTGTGATTCTAAGACTATGACCGAAGGGGTGTTGAAAACACCCTAGATAAAGCAGGGACCTGCTCTGATACCAATTGCTGGAGTTAGACGTCTGTGGAAGCACACGAACAGCACAAGTAAGAAGAAGAACCTTGGAGCACAACACACAATACTGAATGTATTACCACTAGAATATACAAAGATAAGTGACCTATTAGGGCTATAGGCATATATACACGCCAAGGGAAAAATCCTCCTAAAGAGGGAAAAAAGTGCCCCAGTGGTCTTAGTGTGTTCACACACATCACACCTAAATATATCAACAAATACAAAATGGATCTGCTGAGAGGATGAACAATACTATTGAGGATACACTAATCTCTATGTTTCATCATGCAAACCTTTCAAAGTCTTTTGGAAAGAAGTAGAGTTAGTTTACATTCATGTGATTTACCATTCACCTAGTATTGCCAAAGATCTAAAAGTGCGACAAGAGTTATGGATAGGGAAGCCATCATATTACGATCATCTTTTAGTTTTTAGGTGTCAAGCATATGTTCATATACCCAAGAATATTAGACAAAAGCGAGAGTATAAGTCAAAGAAATGCATTTTTCTTGGAAATGGTTGAGGTATTCAATTTGGATTTTGGTTATGGGATCTTGAAACATGATTAGTGATCAAAAGCAATGATGTTGTTTTCAATGAGTCTAAGGTGCATAAAAGATCCTTTAAGGGGTTTCAAGTGAGAAGAGTGGTGTTTGGGGACACTAGTCCTCCAATTAGCATGCATTAGGATTCTACACATAGGGATTTTCATGAGAATGTCTAACCAAACCAATATACAAATGCTCTAGTTGAGCAACCTTTGAGACATTAGCACATGTCTTGCATCCACTTGATAGATATGTTCCAAGTTTAGATTTAATAATGCCCATAGATGCTAGTGAGCCTTCTTGCTACAAAGAGGATATGCAAACAAAGGATCATGTCAAGTGGGAGCATGCCATGAAGATTGAATTAGAGTCTATTCATAAGAATGGTACCTGAGCTTTGTCACAATTTCCAAAGAGGAGGAAACATTTACCATGTAAATGGGTATTTGAGCTTAAATTCACATCGGATAGTGCTTCTTCAAAGTATAAAACATAACTAGTTGCAAGTGCTTTCAAGCAACAACATGGTGTTAATTCTGAGGAAATCTTCTATCCAAATACTCAAGATGGTTACATTGTGCATGTTGCTTGGATTTGCTGCAATAGAGGACTTATAGCTAGTCTAAATAGATGTGAGAGGTGATTTCTTGCATGAAGATCTTAGAGATGAGGTTTACATGGAAAAAAACGAGGGTTCTGTACTTTCTGGCAAAAAGACTCTAGTTTGTAAGCTAGAGAAGAGCTTATTATATGGACTTGACTAATCACCTAGAAAATGCTACCAAAAGTTTGGCTTCATATGCTTGATACTTTATGATGATGACATGTTGATTGCTACCAAGTCCTCTCATGACTTTTCATTGATCAATAAGAAGTTGAGTGGGAAATTTCATATGATGGATTTGGGATATGCCAAACATATTCTTGGTATGTGCATTAATCTTGCTAGGAGTAAGGGAAGCATATACTTGTCTCAAAGTGAATACATATTTAAAGTACCTCACATTCTCAATATGAAATACCTTTACCTACATATGAAAAATTGAGCAAGGATAACTGCCCCAAATTAGATGAGGAAAAAGAATCCATGACCAAAATTCCTTATCAATCTATTGTTGGCAGTCTCATGTATGCTATGGTATCTATGAAACCAAACATTACATTTTCATGTGGAGTTGTGAATAGATATATGTCTAGCCTTGGAAAGAAGCATTGGAAAGTGTTTAAGAAGATTTTGAGATATGTGAGTGGCATGAAGGACAAATGTCTATGCTTGGTATACAAGAGAGGCATCCATTATTGGTTACACACAATTTGATTATGTTGGTTGTGTAGACAATCAAAAGTCTACATCGATGTAAATTTTTCACTTTATAGGAGGTGTTATCACTTGGATATCCCATCTTCAAGAATGTACAATGTGTGCACTATAGAACAGGAGTAATTTGGATCTAGTGAGGCATGTAAGGGAGAATTTTTGCTTTCTTTTAAAGAAGCATTGTGGCATTCTTATTTTTCTTGTGATATGGGCCTACCTTAGCATGCACCTTGATGATGGAGAGTGTTAATCCCCAAAAGAACAATTTATCCTTGATGTTACAGCACCTCTATATCAAGAACAACTCCTAACCTCAACCAATTTTGGAAATCTATTGCCAAATTATCAAAATTTGAACTAATTGTAAAGTAACTGAATACTCGGAAAAGTCTACTACATTTAATCCACTGAATACTCGGAAAAGTCTACTACACTTAATCCACTCATTGACTGACCAAATGTGTAATGTTTTTAATGAAACTTTGTACAAGATGTCGTCTAAAGGTTTGCACATTCTCCAAGTTACAACTTCTCAAAAGATTCAGTAGATCTTGAGATTCATTTCAAACAATGTACCTATGTCTGAAACTGTTCTTCTATGTAGTCGACTTTGACATCTACAACTTCTAATGCATGGTTCTCCCAAACTAGACCCATTTACTCAAATGCTTTTAGCCACAAGTAGCTTACCTTTCAAATTAAAGAATGAGTGGTTACTTTCTCAGAAATTTACACTGTGGAGGGAGATCTGATCAAAACATTATCATCCAATTTGCGCCATCACCTGTCTTCACTTCTTCACATTTACACATGTAAATGTTCCTATTTAAAATTCCCTCAGTCTTATTATAATTAAACTCTCAAAACTTGTACAGAGGTCATTCAAGTATAGAATTAGACTTGTACAAAAGCATTCCTCAATAGGATAAACACAAAAGAAGAATGAGCTAAAGATTAAGGTGCAACTTTTTTCTATTGAGAGAAAACTTACATTTAATTTATCATTCATGTTCTTCTCACTTTCTAACGTTTCTAATGCCTTCTAAAACTTTCCACTCATCATCTCTCCTCTATGTCTCGACTCTATACTTGTATATATATGCATATATGTACAAACTCATCACCATTACAAAGGTATAAGTGAACTGATTTCAAGCTTAATGTACATGTATATACAAGTCTTCATCTTCTGACCATTGCATACTCTTCCAAAAATATTCGACTGCTAACAGATCATCAACTTCATACTCCACACTGATGAATACACATGTGACTGAATTGTCTAATTCTCAAATCTCTACTCATCTAGATTAAGTGTGTATGTCAAATGTCAAATGTCAAATATTAGAAGATGCCTTTAAATCATATGTTGTAAATCTGGAAGTCTAGAAAACCTGCTAATCTGAATGAGCCTTAATGCATTGATGCCAAAGACCTAAAGTTCTGAACCAAAACCTTAGAGCTCTGATACCAAATGTTGGAAATGAGGTAGGCCCTTGGCTCATGTCACAAGTCCATGGTTCCATAGGTCCAGCATATATAACATAGAATCTAGCCATCTTCAATATTGACAAAACATGAACATACCACATTTAATCATACAAACGATGAGACAAAGATAGAGATGGAATAGACGACATGTGTAAAGTGTTATGTAAGCCATTGCTTAATCATAGTATCATATAGACCAATGTTCAATGTACAATGTGGGAGCAAAGCTCTCAACCACTCTATGTGATGAGAAATAGATGGAAGAGTGAATGTACAAATGTAACAAACATATTCAGATGTCTAGAAAGAAATCTGAATATACGTGAGATGTGCGACCTTATAGGTTGTAGAAGAGTGAATATGAGTGACTGAAAGAGGAAGGATCAGTGTGAAACTGATAATCAACAAACCCTCATCTAACCTTAGGCTATGGAAGACCCAAGTTAGATACGTGTGTGAAAAGATCACATACTTAAAAAGTAGCAATGAATGCTAACAAGTTTGCTGCCAGAAATCCTCAAACTCATGTGAACACACCTTCTCAAACACCTCATCCAAATATGCATAAAGCATATACATATGATTCTCTTGTACCTATGCCGAATAGGACTCCTTCTAATATGGATGCTACTGCCTCCATAAACTTCAAGTAGTACATGTATGCATAAAGAGAATATGTACCTGAATACTTAACATAAGATGCAAATCTTATGTTAACCACCATCCAATGTCTTTGAAGTAGCCCGAAATCTTCATGTAGAAGAAAATCTTCAAATACACCATGTAGATGGCCGATCCTCACCATCAATCTGCTAATGACCAAGTCCTCTTTCCATGAACAAGAGATAACCTCCTCTCCATGAGCAAGAGAGTGAGCACACTCTTCATCTTCTCCAAGAAGAACTCCATAGCTGCTCCTCAACATGCTTCAATGTAGCACCAGGCTGCCCCATGTGCTAGAAGAAACACCACCTCTATTGAGGTCCAAGCACCAAGGCTTGTGTTGAACACTAGGTGAAGGATAAATACAATGAGCATGAGGCTCTTCTTATATAGCCTTGAGTATATTTTGAAAAGCACTCCTCCAAAAGCATAAATTTAAGCACTAAAATTACAGTCGCTATCGGTAAGATTTAATCAAAAAACACTCATTAAGCATCACCGTTTTCCGCGATCTATCCATCCATAGCTTTTGTTTTTAATGAGAAAAGCTAAAAGTATTGTTCGTGCACGCCGCTGCTGGTCGCGTGTTTTGAACCTGGGTGGGTTCGTTGAGAGGGCGATGATGTATCCAAGGTGCCAATCGCTTTTACTTGTAGGAAGAGTAATACAAGAAATATTTATCCTTTATACTAGACCAACTTCAAACCAATGAGACATTGTTTTCCAACAATCTTCTAGCCTCAGACTTTGATTTTTGCTTTATTCTTTGTCTTCAAACCTTGCCGAAGTCATCAATTGTTGATTTTCGTGCACCAACAACTCCCCCTCAATCATCAATTGTGATTTTCTCCATCTTCTTTATACCTGCCATGTCTTTGAACCTCTGTAACTTAGGTCCATCCAAGCTTTTGTTTAACATGTCTGCAATCTCATCTTTTGTTGAAGTATTTATGACTTCAATTTCTTTATCAAACACCTTCTCTCTCAAGAAATGATATTGAATCTCAATATGTTTAGTCCTAGCATGAAACACAGGGTTAGCAGCTAGATACAGTGAACTCATATTATCTCCATGAATAGTGGGTGTACTCAGAATGATGTCAAAACTCTTCATGACAGTCTTCAACCATATAACTTCCTTTGCAACTTCAACCATACCTTTATACTCTGCTTCTGTAGATGATAAAGCAACTATATGTTGCTTCTTAGGACACCAAGAGATTAATTTATCTCCCACATAACATAGATACCCATAGGTTGACCTCCTATCATCAGAGTTACCTGCCCAATCTGCATCACTATATATTTTGACTTTTGTATCTAATGTGAATCCATAATACAAACCTTCTTTGAGTGTACCCTTAATGTATCTTAGCACCCTTTGTCTTGCAATCCAATGTTCTTTCCTAGGACGATGCATGAATTGAGACAATACTCCAACTACATATGACAAATCATGCCTAGTTAATGTAGCATAGATTAGGCTACCAACCAAACTTTGATATAGCTTCATGTCCTTGAATTCTTCTCCTCCATATCTGCTCAACTCATGATTCACCTCCATTGGAGTAGGTGCTACCCTGCAATCTTCCATTTTAAACTTGATTAGCAAATTCTTCAAATACCTTTCTTAAGTTACATACACTCCATGTTGAGTTTTATGAGATCTTCATTCCCAAGAAATATGAAAAGTCTCCCAAGTCACTGATCTTAAACTCTTTCTCCATCTGTTTCTTAAGACTTTGTATGCCCTTCTCATTTGTACATGTAAGAATTATGTGATCAACATATATGCAAATGTAAATGAACATATCATCGCTTGCTTTAACAAGCAAGCTACTATCCGCCTTAGATACTTGGAAACAAAGCGCTTTCAAGAACTTCACAAGTCTGTAGTTCCATGCCCTTGGGGCTTGCTTCAAACCATACAAAGCTCGCTTGAGCTTATATACATACTCTGGATATCTTTTATCCTTGGAACCTTCTGGTTGCTCCATGAAAACATGATCTGAGATGTAACCATTTAGAAAAGCATTCTTCACATCTAATTGACATATCTTCCAACCTTTACATGCAGTAATAGCTATGAGAGTCCTTATAGTTGTCATCTTTGCAACAGGACTATAAGTCTCATCATAATCTTCTCCATATGTATGAGCATACCCTTTCACAACTAGTCTAGCTTTATATCTAGACACACTTGCATCTGCATACCTCTTTGTCTTGTAGACCCATTTGCATCCAATGATTTTCTGATTATTTGGTTTAGGAACCTAATCCCAAGTCTCATTTTCCATCAATGCATCATACTCCTCCTGCATAGCTTTCTCCCAATTTTCCTTACCTTTTGCCTCATCATATGTAGAAGGATCTTCCTTTGCTTTTACCATATAAGCATAATCTTTGGTGGTAAAAAATGAAGTATCATAGCTATACCTTGCAGGTTTCTATTTATGCCTTGATGATCTTCTGAGTTCTCCACTTCTTGAAGTTTCTGGTTCATCACATTCTGGATCAAACCTTGGCATTTCTTCAACTTCAACTAGTGCTTCATTGTTCTCTTCTTCATCAAATATTTGAACCTTTGATTTACCTTTCTTCTAGTTCAATATTTCTTCATCACCTGCATGAATATTAATTGTACTTGCATACCAAGTACCTTGCTCATCAAATGTAACATCCTTTGACACAAGGAATTGATTTGTGGATGGACTCCACAACTTATAACCCATCTTCTTATCATCATAACCAATGAACACATACTTTTCAACTTTAGGTTCCAATTTATGCCTTAATTGGAATGGCACATATGCATAAGCCAAACATCCAAACACTTTGCAATTATCTAAGGTAGGTCTCTTATCCCACCATGCCTCATATGGTGTCATACCATTCAAGCCTTACATGGAAGTCTATTAGCCAAATAAGTAGTTGTATTCACAGCCTCAGCCCACAAATAATTAGGGCAATTTTTCTCTTTCATCATTGACCTTGCAAACTCAACAAGAGTTCTATTTCTCCTTTCTGCTACACCATTTTGTTGAGGAGAGTACCTACAATTAACTTCCCTTTTTATACCTGCATTCCATAAGTAATCAGTGAACTCATTAGAGAAATACTCTCCCCATCCATGTGACCTTAGTCTCTTCAATTTTTGTCCTAAAACTCTTTCTGCATACACATGATAATGTTTGAATGTATTGAACACCTCTAATTTATCTTTGATCACATAATATGGTGATCCACTTGGTAGCATCATCAACATAAATCACATAATAGCTTGAACCATTAATGCTAAAGTCCTTTGATGACCCCATATATCTGTATGCACCAATTCAAGCTTCTCGCAATACATGAAACCGTGCTTATTATATGATTTCTTATGAGCCTTACCTAATTGACATGATTCACATCTGTATGTCATGTGTTGACCTGCAACATTAGGTAATCCAAGCACTAAACCATTGTTAATCATATCCTTAATACCTCTTTCATTGAAATGTCCAAGCCTTTTATGCCAAAGATCTAACTCAAAGATCTTGTGTCATCCATTAGTGAACAAGGCATGACCAACATTGCCTTGAATCTTCAATGTGAATAGCCTTCGTTCTTTCTTTCCTGAAACAATTTGTTTATACCCATTGCTAGGGTCTTCCACAAAAACTTTATCATTAGTGAACCTTACTTCATAACCTTTCTCTACAATCTGCCCTACACTTATTAGATTCTTTGGAACTGTAGGAACATACAAAACCTTACCCAAAAGAGTTCTTCCATCCTTGGCTTTTACTGATCCAATGCACTTCACATTATGCTTTGTGTTATCACATGTTTGAACTATATGATTACTCATCTTATTCTCCAAATCAGTCATCAAAGCTATGTTACCACTCAAGTGATTACTACACCCTGATTCAATGTAGAAAACTCTTTGATCTTCACTTTTTCTTTCACAAGTTGCATTCATAATTAAGGTTAAATCCTCCTTCTGATCTAAAGCATAGTTGTAGTAGGTATTATTGTGGGTTTGACTTTGGAAACCTCTACCTGCATTTCTTCCGGAGAAACCTCTACTACCTCTACCTCTGAAATTACCTCTCTGATTTCTACCACCTCTTTCTCTTG
This sequence comes from Ceratopteris richardii, assembly GCA_020310875.1. Lineage (NCBI taxonomy): Eukaryota > Viridiplantae > Streptophyta > Polypodiopsida > Polypodiales > Pteridaceae > Ceratopteris > Ceratopteris richardii. The sequence goes on from CM035416.1 coordinate 81,468,939, forward strand.
AATTAAAGTTCTGATTATATCCTCCACTATTCTGATTATTATACCAACATTCATGAGCTAAATGATTAGTCTTACCACAAATCCAACAAGCACAATCTTTATTGCTTCTACCTATTCCTCTTCCTTTGCCAACTCCTCTTCCTCTTAGGAAGTTGGCTTGGCTCATAGTGCCTTCATCTTCATTCAATTGTTGCTTGCCTTTGTTAATCTTCTTCTTGTCCTTTGAATACATTGCTTGACCTGTACTTTTATCAACATCACCTTTGACATCCTACTCAAAGGCTAGCATGTGTCCTAGCAATTGATTCAAATCAAGAGTGAAATGATCTAGTGACAATTCAGTGGATAGAATGAATGGTTTCCACTTATCATCTCCTCTCAAACTTGTGAGAATTTGTCTTACCAATTTGTCCTCTTCAATATTTTCATCAACTGTTCCTAGTGCATCTGCAATGTCCTTCATCCTTGCTACCTAATGAGAAATAGATTGAGAAGTGTTCTTCTTGAATGTGGTGAATTCTGCCCACAAAGATGCCTTCCTTGACTTTGTAGTGTTTTGGAAATGCTCCTCCAAAACATTCCATATATCACTTGCACTTTCAAGTCCTCTAATATGAGGTAGCAAGTAATCATTGACTCCCATGTAGATAATGCTCCTTGCTTGAGCATCCTTCTTCATCTAAGTCTTCAAATCTGAGAGATCTTCTCTAGTTGGAACACTAGGATCGATAAATTCTAGTTTTTCTTCTTCATGTGTGATGTATCCTATCATGTCTTTGCTCATAAGATGAGCTTCCATCCTCATTGACCAAGCAGGATAATTTTCTCTATCCAATTTGTTAGATTTATTTAGACCTCCATGGTCTACCATTGGTCTACCTGCATTTGGTCAAGGACCCTAGCCAGGTCAAGGACCAGAGCTTGGGGGAGCCAAGGCTCTAGCACGGATCTTCAAGGTTATTCCATCTTCTCAGAGTGGCCATATGAGGATTGTTTTGACCTTAGAGAAGATTCTAGAGGTGCCAAGAGCAAGGGCTATTTAAGGTTGGGAGGAGAGTGGTAGGTAGCTACTTGGGATCTTTCATTTGGTATCAGAGCTTGAGTGAGAAAGGGGAAAGTCTTGGAGAATAAGCCATCTCATCATCTTCTTGGAAGAAGAGTTTTAGTAACAAAATTGGTGGAGCTCGCGAAAAGACAAGGGAGCAGCTCGCGCGCATACGTTGGAGGAGATTTTTCATGGCCTTGAGGAGAAGAGTCACCTCAATTCGTTTGTAGCAGGGAAGTAAAAAGACATTGTGCAGCCATCCGTTGGCTATTCATCCACAGAGAGGTATGTACCTTCTATCTTTCCTTTTCTCAAAGGATATGAAGAGAAGCTCGAAAGGATTGAACCCCAGACCTCCTAGAAACGAGGCGCATGCCTTACTCACTCCACCACACACTATTGGTGTATCTATGAGAGTTGCCGTTGTCTACACAACCGGATACAAAGAGAAAAAAATCGATACTCCATTTATTTTCTTTGAGTTTCACTTCTGAAATTCCTACCTAGGTGCACTAAAATGCCCATAGCTTGAGCTAGGAATATCCAAATTCAAAAATTCAAAGTGCTATGGATTCCTTGCTTGGAGCGCTTTCAAATAATAGGTTAGCAGATAGTTTTTGAATAGATATGACCAACTTTATAGAGCTTGGAAGTTGACTGAATAGTATCATGAGGGAGTCTTTAGGCATGAATAAATTCGTACTTCTTTCATAGATGTTTTTGGACATGGTTTCTTTTCATAGGAGATAATTTCACTCATATTTATCTTCATTTAGGATCATAAAAAGCATGTCAAATCTTAAAATTTTTATAGAAAATGATGTAGAAGAAGGGAAAAGGTTGTTGTTCATAGCTACTCTATTAGGATGCATTAGATGTTGAAAGTCTTCATTGATTGATTTTTTTTTAATGTGTTTATGATTGAATAAAGAGCGAATATTCAATTGTACATGGACTTTCATTCATGCATTTATTATTATTCTTCTTCATTGAAACTTAGTTGTATGAGTTTGAAGATACAATTAGTATTACAACTACTTGTTTATAAGAGAGTGAGTGGATGTATGTATTGAAAGAAAAATATGATTTTAGTAATCTATGGACATTAATTTGCATGCACTCACCAAATAATTTGTCCTAATAATCAATATATATACATATAGTTCTAATGATTTAAGCATTTAGAATTTTCTATGTGTGTTTTATTAGAACTAGAACCAATGCATAATGTGCTTGTTGTAAATAAATAAATTCATGATGAATGACTTGTTGCACATGAATCTTTTTATTACCCATGAAACCATATTTATGCATAGCAAAAAGCATGAAAGTATCTTTAATTTGTTGTTTGAGCAACTTGAAATGGTACTGCTGCATGTTGTGATAATCATAAAGTCATATAGGAAGATCCAATTGCCATGAAAAATTGTATGATGGTACCTGATATGGCTATTAACCTACTCACAAATCTTTATGATTTTTGGAGTTATTTTAGTAGGTCAAACGATTCCAATACTTCAAAGCTATTGTCTCTTAGAACACTCTCTAGAATGTTGACAGGGGTGTCTTGTTAGAGTCATATCTCATTATGGAAATATCCATTTGGAGAGTTTTGTATTGGGTTTTAAAGCTTACCTACTTTACATTTTGTCCTCCATATTTCATTACATTTGGATTTAGGAGTTAAGAGAAAAGTGAAATTCTCTCTGGTCATTGTGCAGGGAATTCTCTCTGGTAATTTTTTGTAGGCGTGCAGAAACTTAGGTGATTCTCTCACACCACTTATCCAAATGCTATGAAATTTGGATATGTGCTGGCCCATTTTGATGCAATAGACATATATGAATGTCATATGATTTGGATAAGTTTTGAGGAGTGTAAATGCTATTTTGCTCTCTCGTCCCTCTAGTGAGGACTCGCGAGAGAAGTGCACAGAGGTCTGGTGATTATGCCATTTCTCTTTCATGGAATGTCCAATTAGGGAACATGCTTTTGGACATGTTTTTCAGCTATTTCATCTTAGTTATCACCAAATTTGAAGTCATTTGGAATTCATTTGAGGAGTCTTTGATTATAATCTTTCCTCTAGCCTAATTTCTGAGTAGTGAAAAATGTGTAGGTGGTGCAGACACTATTTTGCTTGTTTCTCTCATTAGGGGAGTGATATTCAAGTGAAACTTGGTGTACAAATAGTTCTTAGATAGACTTTCCAATTACCCAAATTTCACTGAATTTGGAATTCATTGGATAGGTCTACTCTGTGGATCTTGGGAGCTATTTCTCACTCAAAGGACCTCCTGTACATAGGTATAGGTTTGCAGCATTTTGGTCATAAATTCATGATCATAGATCCAATTCATTTTATTTCACTTGGAGGTAAAAGCTAACTTCCAGGGCTATGTGTATGCCAAAAATCATCATCTTTGGATATATTTAAGTATTTCTAATATTCTGGTCTTTTTGCAGGTATGGAACTTTTTGACATAAAAAGTTAGAGGAAGTTATCAAAGACTTTAAATTGTAACTTTTAGAGAAATATAATAGATTGATAATTTGTATAGGATCATTTATTAGCATTTTTGGAAATTTATTAGTTTGTATAGCTTATACTCGGTGATTATCGCCATATGTATTTTAGGAATTTGTCGTTGCTTGTATTGTCATCATGTAGGCGTGTATAGGACTTGGGTTTTGTGGTGTGATCAATGTATGGGATTGAGAGAGGAACTAGGGTACATCTTTTAATTCATGTTTTACACGAGCGATCTTTCGATTAGGAATATCATTAGTTTGGTATTACCTCTTTGCATTCACATGACTTATTAGTTGTTCTATGTTTTTCTTTTTAGAATGAATCCCGATGAGGTTATAACTCCCATGGAAGAGGTTGAGGTTGAGTGACCTTATACTATAGAGATTAAAAATCTCAATGATAAAGTTAGAGGCATGGAGGATTCCCTTCAGAAGATCCTCCAAGCAATTAACAAACTAGAGGTGCCACCCATCGACACACCTATGCAGGTGGAAGTTCCATGTGTTGAACCATCTAGTTCACAAATACCATTGACAGATATGGGGGCTTTTTCTGGTAGAGATATTAGATGGCAAGTGAAAGATTTAAACCCACCGAAGTACCACAGACAAGTTAGTGCCAGGACGACAGATGCGGTGGAGCAATGGATAAGTAAGTGGGAACAGTGTTTTCGGCTTTGTAATATTGAGGATGAAAAACAGAAAATACAACATGCCACTTACAGTTTGATGGATGTTGCTCATCGGTAGTGGAGGAAAATAGAGCAAGATAAGATAAAACCGGCCACTTGGGCAAAATTTAAAGTTATATTTCACAATAATTTTGTTCCTCCAGATGAGCGTACTAGGGCTCTAGATGCATGGTTTTTCCTACAATAGAGATAGCTTTTAGTGCAGGAGTATGCAGACAAATATAGGGAAATCTTGTTGAAGATTCCAGATCACGAGCCTGATTTTCTTCAGGTGCATAAATTTGTTCTTGGGCTTAGGGAGAGTTTGCGTCCACTTGTGTGCAAGGAGCGCTGCCACACCCTAAATGAGGCAGTAGAACTTGCTTTGGTGTTGGAAGATGGGTGATGCTCTCGATTCCAGCCTTCTGGACAAAAGAATACTTGGACAAGATTCAAGAAGCCTTTAGCTTCAGTTCCAGCATCTAACAGATAGATGAACGTCATTCAGAATTCGAGCCGTGGGAAGAGAAAAGTAAGTGCATCCATGGCAGATTGAGCTTTTCAGAGATCCAGTTTGACACAGCAACAGAAAGAAAAGGCTCGCCGTGAGGGTCTTTTTTATGAATGCCTAGGTCGGCATCCTTACAGGATGTGTCCTAAGAAGAAAAAGAAGATATCTACAGTGATGGTGGTGGAGAGGCAGCAGTCCTCACCATCCACTCCATCATCTCCTTTAGATTTTGATCTTCTAGCTACAAACACTGAGATGGATCCTCCATCTAAAGATAAACAACCCATCTTAAATATAATAGTGACTAAGAAGGTTAAGAATGTTCCAGATGTTGTGTTATCCCCAGTAGCTCAGAAAGGGTATCAGTTTCTAGACACTGAGTTGGTTGTCATGAGTGGGGAAGTTCATGGACATCTCATTAAAGTTCTATTTGATATAAGATCCACACATAATGTTATTAACTCTTCCTTAGTCAAGAAACTAAAGTTGAAGACTACTCCATCTGCATACACCTACAGGGTAGAGCTGGCACATGGGAAGGGATCTGAGATCTGGGATCGACAAGTTGTCGGATTACCAATCTAGATACAAACTTATAAAGATGAGCTAGATTTTGAGATCGCCAGGTTGGCTAGATTTGATCTCGTCCTCAGTAAACAGTGGCATGCAAGTAAGAAGCCAACTATTGATTTTCAGACTCACATATATCAATTCAATCATAATGGTCGCCACATTATCATCCGTGGAGAGCTGGACGTCAAGGTGTATAGATGAGCATCTACCTCTGTGATGGTAAAAGCAGAGTAGTTTCCTTCAGGTCTTCCACCTCGCAGAAAAGTGGAGCATAGGATTGAGCTAGTACCAGGAGCTCATCCACTGGCCATATCGAATGAGTCTGCAAGAGGAGGCAGAAGTATGTCGTACTGTCGAGGAGTATCTTGACAAAGGACTTATCAGATCCAGTTATTAACCTTTTTCCGCCCCAGTGCTTTTGGTTCGCAAAAAGGATGGATCTTTCAAGATGTGTATAGACTTTAGAGCATTAAATAAAGTTACAATAAAACACAATACAATAAAACACAGATATCTGAAGCCTCACATTGATGATATTCTAGATGCACTAGGAGGTGCTATTGTATATAGTAAAATAGACTTAAAAAGTGGTTATCATCAAATAAGATTCAAGGACAATGATGTACATAAAACAGCTTTTCATACTAGATTTGGTCGTTATGAGTATCTTGTAATGCCTTTTGGTTTAACTAATGCACCAGCTACTTTTATGATGCTCATGAATGATATTTTTCGTCCTTTCATCGATCAGTTTGTGGTTGATTTTGTAGATGATTTGTTGGTTTATAGTAAAAGTTTGGAAGAACATGAATATCATTTGCGTACAGTTTTTCAAATGTTGGATGACAATACTTTGTATGTCAATCCAGAGAAGACACAGCTATGTTTATCTAAGGTTGAGTACTTAGGATATATAATTTTTGCAGATGGAATTAGAATGGATCCTCGAAAAGTTTCAGTGATCCTTGGTTGGCCGATTCCTCAGAATGAGCGCCAATTGCGATCATTCTTAGGATTATCAGGCTTCTACAGGAAATTCATTGCCAGCTATTCGCACATAGCTATGCCATTGACGGATTTGTTACAGAATAATAAAAAATTTGTTTGGATTAGTGCACAAGAGAAAGCTTTTGACACATTGAAACAAGCGATTTCAAGTGCCCCAATTTTATTGGTAGTAGATCCCCAAAAACCTTTTGAAATAGAAACCGATGCTAGTGGCATTGCAGTTGGTGCAGTTTTGATTCAAGATGGCAGACCAATAGCTTTTGAAAGTAAGAAACTTTCTCCAGCTCAGAGAAACTGTCCTGTCCATGAACAAGAATTATATGCAATAGTCCATGCTTTGAAGATTTGGAGACACTATCTATATGGTGCAACTTTTAAAGTATACACAGATCATCACACATTGAAGTATTTCTATTCCCAGCCTGATCTTCGGGGGAGACAGGCTAGATAGGCTGAGTTGATGCAAGAATTTCATATGGAAATTCTATATAGAAAAGGAAAAATGAATACAGTTGTAGATGCATTATCTCGTATTTTGCATCAGATTAGCTTCACAGTTCTTGATAGTGATTTAATCCAAGATATCAAAGATTCACATATTGAAGATGATTATTGTCATTCTATAATCAACAAGTTATCAGAAAATGATAAAGATCAAGCATTCTCAAATTTTCAAGTGGAGCAAGGTTTGCTCAAAAGAAAGGGAAAGATTTGTGTGCCTAATTCCCAAGAAGGGAAGTTTAGAAAAGAGGTTATTTTCGAGAACCATGATGTACCTTGTGCAGGACATCCCGGTATTGAGAAAACTTTGGACGTACTTTTTGGTGGCCTAAGATGGTCAGAGATGTAAACAATTATGTAACTCAATGTTTTAAATGTTAGGTGAATAAAGCAGAGAGGATTAGTTCTCCAGGTCTATTACAACCTTTAGAGATACGACAGTATTGTTGGGATAGTATTTCCATGGACTTCATAATGGGTTTACCTAGAACACCACGACAAAAGAATGTTATTCTTGTAGTGGTTGATCGTCTGAGCAAAATGGAACACTTTATTCCTACAACGGAATCAGTGGAGGCTCCGCAAGTCACGGAACTTTTTATTCAGAATATTTTTAGACTACATGGTCTACCTAGATCTATAGTTTCATACAGCGATCTGAGGTTTACATGAAATTTTTGGAAACACGTGTTCAGTAAGCTTCAAGTTCAACTCAAGATGAGTAGTGGAGAGCATCCACAGACAGACGATCAGACTGAAAGAGTTAATCAGATACTAGAAGATATGCTACGGGCATATGTTTCAGAAAAGCAAACAAATTGGGATAGTTTTCTCCCATTAGTTGAATTTGCTTATAATAGTTGGAAGCACAAGACTACTAGGCTTGCACCTTTTGAGGTGATCTATGGATTTATTCCACATAGTCCAGCTACCATTGGATTAACTAGGAAATCTCCGAGTGCTTCACAGTTTTTGACAGATATGCAAGCTAACTTAAAAATAACTCAGTTCAATCTCCAGCAAGGTGCTGAAAGGATGAAAGCATTTGCAGATCGACATCGAACACCACGAACGTTTCAAGATGGAGATCATGTGTTTTTATAGGTTCCACTTGGTTCATCATTGACAGTGGGTCAGAAACCCAAGTTATCCCCTAGATTTTGTGGACCTTGGACAGTAATCAAGAAGATTCGTGATGTCGCATATAAATTGCAATTGCCAGATAACTGCAAAGTTCACCTAGTTTTCCATGTTAGAAAGTTGAGACCATACATTTCTCGAGATGAGAATTGTGTAGATGGTTTAGTTGCTTTAGAAAATAGAGCATCTCAACCAGATGTTCCATTTCAGGTTCTTGATAAGAGGGAGCAGAAGTTGAGAAATCACTCCATACCAGAGTATTTAGTAGCATGGACTAGCCGTCCACTCACAGATTTTACTTGGGAATCAGAAGCTCTGATTCACAAACACTTTCCTTCCTTGATCACTGAGGACAGTGATCTCTAGAAGGGGGAGAGAGTGTTAGATTTATTTAGACCTCCATGGTCTACCATTGGTCTACCTGCATTTGGTCGAGGACCCTAGCCGGGTCAAGGACCAGAGCTCGAGGGAGCCAAGGCTCTAGCACGGATCTTCAAGGTTATTCCATCTCCTCAGAGTGGCCATATGAGGATTGTTTGGACCTTAGAGAAGATTCTAGAGGTGCCAAGAGCAAGGGCTATTTAAGGTTGGGAGGAGAGTGGCAGGTAGCTAATTGGGATCTTTCACAATTTCTCTATCTTAAGAGAACCTCCCATCCTTTCTTCACCTGTGTTGGAAATTCTTCAAGCTATGTGAATAATGAATGTACCTTTACTTCGAATGTAGTTCCTTTTGATCCTCTTGATAGCTTTAGGCCTCCTTCTCTAGTTTTCACTTCAAACTTTCACCTTTTGACTCTTCAAAGATTGATTTCTGTATATCTACAATAGTCGAGGTCCTCCTTTCTTTCATTTCGATGATTCCTGCTCTGATACCACTCATGGAGAGTGTTAATCTCCAAAAGAACAAGTTATCCTTGATGTTAGAGCACCTCTATATCAAGAAAAACTCCTAACCTCAACCAATTTTGGAAATCTATTGCCAAAGTATCAAAATTTAAACTAACTGTGAAGGAACTGAATACTTAGAAAAGTTTGCTACACTTAATCTACTCATTGACTAACCAAATGTAAAGTTTTTTCAATGAAACTTTTTACAAGGTCTTGCCTAAAGGTTGCACACCTTCTCCAAGTTAAAAATTCACAAAAGATTTAGTAGATCTTGAGATTTTCTCCAAAAAATGTACGTATGTCTGAAATTGTTCTTCTATGTAGTCGACTTTGACACCTGCAACTTCTAATGCATGGTTTTCCCAAACTAGACCCCATTTATTCAAATGATTTTAGCCACAAGTAGCCTACCTTTCAACGTAAAGAATGAGTGCTTACGTGCTCAAGACATTACACTATGCAGGGAGATGTTATCAAAACATTATCATCGAATTTGCACTAGCACCTGTCTTCACTTTTTCACATTTACACATGTAAATGTTCCTACTTAAAATTCTCTTATCGTGATTATAATTAAACACTCAAAACTTGTACAAAGTTCAATCAACTGTAAAATTAGACTTATACAAAAGCATTCCTCAATACGATAAACATAGAAGGATCACTGAGCAAAAGATTGAGGTGAAACTTTTTTCTATTCAAAGAAAACTTACATCTAATTGATCATTCATGTTCTTCTCACTTTCTAAAGTTTCTAATGCCTTCTAAAACTTGTCATTCATCATCTCTCCTCTACGTCCTGACTATATACTTGTATACATAGGAATATATGTACAAACTCGTCACCATTACAAAGGTATAAGTGAACTAATTTCAAGCTTAATGTACATGTATATACAAGTCTACATCTTCTGACTATGCACTAATCTTCTAGCCTCAAAATTTGATCTTTGCTTTATTATTTCTCTTCAAACCTTGTCCAAAGCATCAATTGTTGATTGTCTTGCACCAACACTTGATGGTTCACTAATGTTCTGGCTAAGAATTTAGTTTATCATGCAAAGAACAAGCACATTGAGGTGAGGTATCATTCATTAGATACTTCTTAGCCAGTAAGCACATTATTCTTGTGAAGTTTCATACTTGAGATAATGATGCACATGCTTTTACTAAATCTTTACCACATAATAGCTTTCAAAATGTTGTCACATGAAAAAACAAAGAGTGAAAAGCATGCAGAGTTTGCACAGAACTTGAGAGCCAAGGATTAGTGAAGAGAGTATTATATGCTTCTTTTGTATGCAGATCAAGACGTTTGAGGCAAAAGGTAGCCAAGGTGTGACCATAGTGCTATCAAGGAGATGTTTCAGGTCAACAATAGAAGGGTGATGAGGACTTCAACCTTATTGGAGCTTCAATGCAAGGGTGCACAAGATCAAGCTGCTGAAGGTGAAGAATGGGCACAGAGGTTGGTTGCACAAGTACTTGGAGTACTTGTTTGCACTTGTGTTTACTATCCCAAAGGGTTATTATTGGGCCTTTCAAAGTGGTGATTTGGCAAAGTGGTGCACAATTGTTGCATAAGTGGTTAAGGACATGGGTGCACAGCTAGTGCAAAAGTGGTATGCTCACAATTTTATTATAGACAAAGTTAAAAAAAGGTTGCAAAAGGGTCTTTTTGAAAGGGTTTTAGAGGTTTTTGAACTGTTCAGAAGGTTCTAGTGAACCCTCCCTTATGCACACATTTTGGAGAAACTAAGGTCAAAAGTGGAAAAGATAGGAAGTGAAAAAGATACACAAAATTTAGATTCTTCATAAAGTCACTACATGACATGTGAGAAGGTTCTTGGGACAAGAATGAAATCACCAAGATATACAAGGAGTTGGGAAGTGACGCGAGGTATGTAAGAGGAATCTACACAACAAAGGTGTATTCTTGGAGATAAACTAGGCAAGCAAGAGGATACACTACACTATGACAACAAGACACACACAGTTAGATAGTGTGCAAAGATAGAAAAAGTCTACAGAGAGAGACAAAGCATGAAGAGAGAGTCTAAAGAACTAGAGGACCAAGACTTGTGAAGGGAATACTCTATGTTCTCTTGTCTATACAGACAAAGTTCATCGAGTCAGAGAGCAACAAAAGTGTGATGCAGTATTATCAAGGAGCTATTGCAGGTCGATACTAGAAGGGACCAGGGCTTCAACTTTATTGAAGTCTTGAGTGTAGAGGGTGCACAAGGGCAAGCAAGTGAAGAATGGAAGAGGTTGAATGCACTAGTAATTGTGATACTTTTTTGTACTTGTGTGTACTTCTTTGTCATAAAAGAGTTACACACAAAGACTATTTTGTATCATTCTAGACAAAAGCTATTCAACTTTTTTATGTTAATCAAGTAGAGAGGCTTTTGGTGCAACTGGCCCTTCTTTCTCTTCTTCATCTCTCATTTTCTCTTACAAATACTCAAGCTCCTTTCAACTAAAGAATTCCCTCAAAAAATTTGGCATGCTCGATGGGACAACTAGTCCACTTGAGCATAGGAAGATTACAATTCTCAATTCTCAAGTGAAGAAGAAGTGCAGAGGTGTTGACAGTGCAATTGAAGAGATAACTTTAATCGTCCTTGGAATTCATCTTAAGCTCACAAAACAAGATGTGAAGCTTCATCGCAAAGTGGTCACAAAATTTGGGAGTTTCTTTCAAAACCACAAAAATAAAAGTCACGTGTAGGTTAGTCAGTCCTCTTTCATCCACATCATTAGTAGGAAACATGGCTGCCCAAGTAGATATAGAGAACTTGCTTTCCCCATTGAGCATCAAATTTCAATCTTAGATGATTAGCAAATGATCGTGACAAGCATGTTATGCAATTTCTAGCCCTATGTAAAAAAATGGCACTTTATGGGGAGGAAAGATGCTTTTCCATTCCTTTTTCTAGCAACATTGGAAGTTCTAAAATAATAATGGTGTGCCTTTAAATCATAATTCCAAAAAAGGAAATACAAGAGAAAACATCATTTAAGAATTACAAAAATTACGACTAAGTCTTGTGGAAACATTCCTAAATTTTTTACTAGAGCCAAAGCACTTATGGATAAACTAATAGACCCTCACCATGATTTTTTTGTCAAAAAATGGATTGGTAAACTAGTTCCAATGGCTGCATAGTGCACGATCAAGGAATTGGTACTCCCTACAATAACAATTGATGAGTTCATTACCACAACAAGGTTGGAACAAATTCAACACCAATATGGAATCATATCATCTAGCTTACCATACCTCATGAAACCTAAAAACCCAATAACATAATTGAGGAAGCAGCTCGATAACATAAGAAGAAACAAGCCCCAGAAGGAAGAAGAAAGTCTAGTGACACAATGAAGGCATGAAATTGAGGCCTTAAAACTATAGAATTAAGAGCAAGCATAGGCAAAAGAATTGGTACAAATTTGATAGGAGTTACAAGAATTTTTGGTAGGAAGTGAAGTCAAAAGTGGACTATGGTGCACCATGTTTAGAAAACAAAGCCATGTGGTAAGTGAGTGCCCTCTTCTAAGTGTGATTTTCCAATTATGCAAGAAGCCTAGCCATGAAACCAAGGAGTGCCACTCAAGATGCATTCTTGCACAAGCATAATAGGGACAAGGAGGGATTCGATGACCACCAACTCTAATGGCTATTTCACTAAGTCAAGGTAACACTCACAACCCACGTCCTCGAGGTAGTTTTGGAAATGGGCCCAAAAGGCCAATCATTTGTTTTCGGTGTGGGGAGTGCATACTGTGAAAGAAAATGTCCTCTCCTAAAGAATTCTCCCCATGCAAAAATTGCCTAGAAGCTAGACCACTACACCATTTGTTGCCCAAAGAACAAGGCATTCACATCGACCTCATACATCAATGATCTTTGTGGGTAAGGAAGGAATTGTAGAAGAAAGCATTATGCCATGATCAGCATCTGCTAGGGTGATACATCTACAAGAAATTGAATCTTTTCTTCTGTAGACAAGGAACCAGAGGAACACCTCTCAAAAAGAACTACAACAAGATTCGAGTACACATGGATTGAGCAAGGAAAAAGGGAAATTTAGTGACAAGCCTACCCCAATTGAAGACTCCTAATCAAAAAATGAGCTTACAAGCACAAGTGAAGCCATTGGACATGCATTCAACAAGGCCCGAAAGGAGCTTTAGAACTTGCACATGACCTATGCCCTTATGGAATTGGAGGCTTCAAAACTATTTAAATCCATTAGAAAGGAGGTTAGTATCTTTGAGCTATTATAGTGGATGCAAAAATTGAGGTAAGAATTTTTGTAGATCATTGATGAAGCCTTGTCATCCACTCGGGATCTACAAGCTAATGCTCTGAGTGAGGGTAGGGTTGTGGGGGAAGCCCCACTTACAAATTATAAGAGTGCATGTCTCATTTTCAAAATTAGAGGACAAAATCTACAAGGCTTTATAGTGGATGGTGGGTCAAGCATTAGCTTAATACCTGAATACACTACCAAAAAGCTCTAGGTTCAAACATCAAGACTAGCCAACTTCCCCATCACATTGGCTGACCACAGCAGAATAAGACCCTTGGGAGTAGTCATAGGAGTCCCAATTGAAGTACTAGATAACATCTTTACTTTAAACTTCTTTTTAATTGTTGGAGTTCGACGTCTACGGAAGCACGCAAACAGCACAAGGAAGAAGAAGAAGCTTGGAGCACAACACACAATACTGAATGTATTACTAGATAATGTACAAAGATAAGTAGCCCATTAGGGCAATATGTGTATATACAAGCCGGGAAAAAAAAACCTCCTAAAGAGGGAAAAAAGTGCCCCGGTGGTCCTAGTGTGTTCACACACATCACTACCTAAATATATCAACAAATCCCCCTTGGAAGTGATGCGGTGAAAAAGGAGTTGGCACTCATGTATAAGGAAGTGCCAAGCTATGTGGAAATCACTCCACAAAAGGAAGTAGGCCCAAAGCTTTGCGGAAAGCTTCAAACTTCTCCCTAGGCAGAGCCTTTGTGAAAAGGTCTGCAATGTTCTCCTGTGTGGGCACATATGCCAAGCTGATCTCCCCAGCGGAGAACCTCTCCCTAACATAGTGATAATGCACCTCAATGTGCTTAGTGCGAGCATGGAACACAAGGTTCCTCGCAACTGCCAATGCGCTCTAATTGTCAGTGAAGATGGTGGTGGTAGAAGTCTGACCAACACCCAAATCAGCCATAAGGCGTCTGAGCCACACACACTCAACAGTCGCTGTGAAAGCTACCCTATACTCAGCCTCACAACTGGAAGTGGCCACAGTAGGCTGCTTCTTGCTCAACTAAGATATACATGAGCTACCAAGCATGAAGCAAAAGCCACTAGTGGACAGACGAGTGTCATAGCAACCAGCCCAATGTCAATATATTTTGTTTGACACAAAGCCATTCCACCATCAACTTGCATAAATTGAATGCCCAAATAGTGATGTAAATGCCCAAATTAGACATCTCAAATGAGGCATGCAAATCAGCCTTAAAATCAGCAATATGCTTCTCAATAGGACCAGTGAGCAGCATGTCATCAACATAGACAACAATGATCAGAAGCACATCATTAGCACGCTTAACATATAAGGTGCTTTCAATTGGACTGTTCTCAAAACTATGTGCAATCAGATAGGCATGTATCTTCTCATACCAAGCATGTGGTGCTTGCTTTAAACCATATAATGCCTTCTTTAACCTGCACACCTGGTTTTCATGCGCTTTCTACACAAAGCCACGGGGCTGAAAAACATACACTAATTCATGCAAGTCACCATTCAAAAATGTTGTTTAATGTCCAACTAATGTACATTCCAACCTTGATGAGCTGCAAGTGCACAAATGCTTTGAACAGTAGTCATACGGCATGTAGGTGCAAAGGTCTCATCAAAATCAATGCCTCTTTCCTGTGCATAACCCTTTGCAACAAGCCCAGCCTTATACCTGTCAGCTGTACCATCTGGTTTACGCTTCAGCTTGTATACCCACTTAGTGCCAATGGCCTTCTTGCCTGAAGGCAAGTCACATAAAGACCAAGTACCATTCTTCATTATAGCATCATATTCAGATTGCATAGCAGCCATCCAATTTTCTGAATTTTATGCTTCATCAAACAAAGAAGGCTCATTCTCATCACAGAGACTAGATGCAGCCATAGTATAGCAATCTGATGCAAAAGAGGCACTATGAGAGCTTGAACGAGTACGATATGATAGAGATGCATCTAATTTGCAAAGTATGCACTAGCCATTTTGGCATAGTTTTTGCCTGCTCAATATCAGCTCTCTCATCAACTAGTGCATCATGTAAATCTGCATCAGAAATGGAATGATATGCATGATCACATGAAACTTGCGAAGGCTGAGAAGTTGCCTCATTGGGACCAACACTAGAGTGTCCACCTGTAAAAAGAGGCAGCAAAGTATCATACATGTCTTTGGAGCTAACAGATGTCTCCTTAGTACATGAAAGCAATGGCTGAATAGTATCTTCCACAAAAACAACATCACGGCTAACTAGAATGCGTTTAGTCTGTGGATGATACAGAGGATAGCCTTTACTTCCAGAATTGTACACAACAAAAATAAATTTTACTGCTTTATCATCCAATTTTCTACGATGTTGTTCGGGCACTAATGCATATGCCAAACAACCAAAAACACGCAGATGAGCAACAGATGGCTTGCGGTCATGCCAAGCCTCATACGGAGTGATAGACTACAGCGCTTTAGTGGGACACCTATTCAGTACATATGCTGCACACATGATAACCTCAAGCTAGAAACTATGTGATAAAGCCTGACTCTTGACCATACACCTCGCCATCTCCATGAGTGACCTATTCTTTCGTTCAGCAACTGTTGTCAAGATCTTGCTCACACGCACATAGAGGTTACGAATGCAGAAAACACACAAAAGAATAGAGATAGCAAGAGACGAGACTGAACGCAGTATTGGGTGCAATCTCTCCCCATGCACTTTGTTTCGTCGAAAAGAGTGGTTACATGAGAGCGGCTTCGAAAAGCAAGCGTGAAACTAAAAGTTGGTAACTTTTACAGAAAGCCATTGCTTTCAATAACAGAGACTGCAGTCTACAACGATCCTTATTCTAACCAGTACTTTTCTAATTGTTTCTAAAAATAGAACCTTCTACAAGGGTTTATTTAGAAGCTAAATAAATTATAATTCACATTATTGATGTCCGCCCTTTCACGCCTTGCACGCTCCTCACGAACCTTCAGCTGCTATATCAGAAACATCAAAAACACATTAATACATTAATAAATTAACACTCCAACAATTACTTGTTCAACACATTCCATAATTCATAACAGCAACTCCATTCTTTTGAGGTGTATATGGCACTGTACACTGATGTTTTATCCCACGTTCAGCCAGAAATGCATTAAAATCAGAAGACATATATTCCCCCCTCGATCAGAACGGAGGGTGCCCATTTTACATGCTGACAGATTTTGAGCCAAAACCAAAAATTGTTTGAAGCACATGAACACTTCGGACTTTGCCTTCAATGGATATACCCATGCATGCCTGGAAAAATCATTGATGAAAGTCACGAAGTAAAGATAATTCCCAAAAGAAGGTGTCTGCATAGGACCACAGACATCACTATGTACAAGCTGCAATTTCTGAGTAGCCCGAACTGAACCATCTTTTGGAAAGGACGAACGCTGCATTTTGCCCAAAGTAAAACCTTCACAAACATGTTTTCCAGGTGCCTCAAGTTTGGGCAAAGAGGACACCATTTCAGATTTCTGTAGGCCTAGCAAACTAGCAAAATTCAGATGACCAAAGCGTGCATGCCAAAGCTTTGCATCTAACATAGCCTGAGAATCATTTACTGCACATGCCAAATTGTTTACAGATCTTTCATAGTTTATGAGCTTATACAGCCCACGACATAAAATGCCAGAAGCAATAATCACATTGCCATTTGACAAATCCTGAACTCTACACCTGTCACCAACAAATTTCACAACCAAGACAATCTTGGCTAATGCAGAAACTGATAACAGGTTCTTCTTGATCCCTGGCACAAATAAAGCATCTGACAAAGTGAAAGAACTACCATCTACAATAGTCAAAATGATCTTACCAACTCCCATAACAGGATAAGAAGATTTGTTGGCGCATGTAATAGTATTCCCTATAGGGGCAGGCTCGAGTGGAGAGAAGAAACTGTGCTGCGAGGTAATATGTTTGGTCGCCCCACTGTCAAAATACCAAACATCTGAGTCTACTCGAAACATGCACTGCTCATGAGAAAGCAGCCATCCAATGTTTAGAATTTTATGCTTCATCAAACAAAAGAGGATTAGTCTCATCAGAGAGACTAGAGGCAACCATAGCATAGCAATCTAATGGAAAAGAGGCACTATGAGAGCCTGAACAAGTATGGTATGACATACGTGCATCTAATTTGTTGTCATGCAAAGTCTACACTAGCCATTTTGGCATAGTTTTTACCTCCTTAATATGAGCTCTCTCATCAACAAGTGCATTATGTAAATCTACATTAGAATAGAATGATCTCCATCATCACATGAAACTTGCAAAGGTTGAGAAGTTGCCTCATTGGGACCAGCACTAGACTGTCCACCTATAAAAAGAGGAAACAAAGTATCATACATGTCTTTGGAGCTAATAGATGTCTCCTTTGTACATGAAAGTAAAGGCTGAATAGCATCTTCCACAAAAAGAACATCACGGCTAACCAAAATGTATTTGGTTTATGGATGATACAGATGATAGCCTTTGCTTTCAGAACTATACCCAACAAAAATAAATTTTAGTGCTTTATCATCCAATTTCTTGAGCTGTTGTCCAGGCACTAATGCATATGCCGGACAACCAAAAGCACGTTGGTGAGCAACATATGGCTTATGACCATGCCAAGCCTCATATGGAGTGATAGACCGCAGTGCTTTAGTGTCACACCAGTAAATACATATGCTACATGCATGAGACCTCAAGCCAAAAATTATGTGGTAAAGCCTGAATCTTGGCCATATACCTCGCCATCTCCACGAGTGACCTCTTCTTCTCTTCAGAAACTCCATTATGTTGAGGTGTATACGGCATTGTACACTGATGTTTTATCCCATGTTCAGCCAAAAATGCATTAAAGATAGAAGACATATATCCCCCCCCACTTGATCAAAATGGAGGGTGCCCATTTTACATGCTAACAGATTTTCAACCAAAACAAAAATGTGTTTGAAGCACATAAACACTCTGAACTTTGCTTTGAGTGGATATACCCATGCATGCCTAGAAAAATCATTAATGAAAGTCACGAAGTAAAGATATTTCCCAAAAGAAGGTGTCTACATAACTAACCTCTCTTATTAGACCCTCAATTTCCATACCTATTGCTTCCTAAATTGGAATAAACTCTCTTATTAGACCCTAAATTGGCATACCTAGTGGTTCTTGTTTCAAGTACACAGTCTATTTTGTTAATTTGGTTAGGGCCTATTCTGATTCAGTTAGATCTAGTCAGTTGCTAGTTCAAGCCATGCAAGTGCCCATCAATAGTGGAGGAGGAGATAAGTCTCATTTCTAAAATTTGTGAACTGAGAGAGAGAAACAGAGCATTGAGAGCAAAAGAGCACAGAGCTGAGCAAACAAGCAGAGACAAACAAATGGAGAAGAAGAGTGTTGCCAAGAATACTCAGAGGTACCCAAAAATCTTGTTTAAAAAAAGATTCCAAAAATATTCCCTTTTACTATTGTAGAGAACTCCTATATTTTTAGGCTCTTAATTTTTATCTACATACAAATTCGCTGTTTTTCTACATGCAAGTTGATGCCACGCATCGACCAAGAGGTGCAAGTCGATGTCTAGCATCGACTTGTTTCTCAAACTCGATGCGAGGCATCAACTTTGAGAGACAAGTCGATGCCAAACATCAACCTAGAGGTGTAAGTCGATGTTTCGCATCAACTTGCAGGTGCAAGTCGATGCCTAGCATGAACCTGCACTACAAAGTCGATGACTGGCATCAACTTGCACTACAAAGTCGATGACTGGCATCGACTTGCAGGTGGGCATCGACTTGCTATTGATATGCATGAGCTATCTAGCCAGCTCAAAGTCGATGCCATGCATCGACTTTATAGTAAACGTGGATGCTTGGCATCGACTTTGAGGTGCAGTTCGATGCTAGACATCGACTTTAAGGTGCAATTCAATTCTTGGCATCGACTTTGTGCTGCAAGTGGATGTCTGGCATCAACATTGTGGTGCAAAGTCGATGCTTAGCATCGACTTTGTGGTGCAAGTCGATGCAAGGCGACTTTGAGTGCAAGTCGATGTCAAGTATCTACTTTCAGTGCAATTCGATGCCAGGCATCGACTTTGAGATGAACCTAAAAGTCGATGTATGGCATCTACTTGCACTCAAAGTCAATGCCTCGCATCGACTTGCATGATAAAGTGGATGCCAGGCATTGACTTGCAGCACGAAGTCGATGCCAAGCATCGTCATGCACCTTAAAGTTGATGCCTAGCATCAAACCTGCACCTAATCGAGGACATTCACAGAGAGAACCAATATTTCTGCACATTTCTGGGACAATGAGGGAAGAGTGGAAAAGACTGTAAAGAAGCTTAAGGTGACTGTGAGCACAGGAGAACAACCTCATGATAGGAGCATGGGTCACCCCATGAAAGTAAAGAAAAGCATGGCTTCATTATCCTCTGAGAGGGCAAGCAACCCGATTGCAATTTCATCTCGTGGACATAGTAGTATAAAACCTAGTGATGATGATTCAATGACGAAGGAGAGGTAAAAGGAAATTGAGGTTGTTAGGAAAGATTGACCACTTTGGGACATGACAGATCTGGAATGGTGTCTTTAGTACATTGAAGAGAAAAACAAGACCCTTTTGGTGTTTGCAGGAGCCTATGGGAGGGGAAAGCTCATGACAACACACGCTTTTCAATATGGCTTGGTGTTCAAAGTAGATTATGAGGATGAAGATTCAGAAAACCTTCTCTTCCTAGTGGAGACATCTAAAGGCTTACAAAATGCAATTTGCAAAATGGAGCTCTTGTGCCCAAATTGTTGTGTGCCAGAAAAGCTCGCAAATATTTGCAGGGACTCTAAGAATCTAATCAGGGATTTAATGTCTTAGATCCAAGGGAACATAATGCCAACATAGCAAAAGAAGACAACCCCAATAAAGGAAAAGGGTAGCAGTGTTTACAGAAGAAATCACTCAAGAAGTTGAAGAAAATCGTAGATGAAGTATCCACTAAGTCAAGATTTGACTCAGAGGATGTTATCCTTCCACCTAGTGGAGAACTTGCATTTGGGATCTGGGGTATTGAATAGAATAGGGTGAGGGAAGACATTGCTAAGAGAAAACTTGATAGAAAAGGGTATCTATTCCACCTTCCGATAAAATTATCCATAGACCACCAATTGATCCAGTCATAGGGAGGAGGCCCCTTGAGATAAGGGAGCCACATAATCTGCATGTGTAGAACCTAAAGAAAAAAATGAAGATCAACCCTCACGCAACTATAGTTCCTTTTCTGGTGATGGTGGACCCAAATGAATGTAGCTCTATGGAAGATTTCAATGAGGGTTTGTTTGAGGATTACACGTACTATGTGATTGGTGGATCACACTCTACAGAGGCTTGTAGACAACTGGTGAAGGAGCACCCCACAACCTTCTTCTTTAGGTATGTAGAGTGCAAGATATATGTAGGACTAACTAATGAAGAGGCCAAGCTCCAGGCTTGGGACCATAATAATGACAATGACTACAGGCAAAAAATGTCATCTATTGAGGGAATTCACTTCTTCCACCATGAGTATGAAGATTCTCTAAAGAAAGATGCTAGGAGAGTACATCCTAATCTGAGGAAGCAATGTCTTATTGAGGTTGGGATTGCTATCGATGAGAATCTGAAATCAGATGCCTTGTAGAAATTTGACCGTTGGTTTCAACTATCCTTCAAAACACGTGAAATATGGGATCTCCAAGATAAGATTTTTACAATGTGGGAAAATAAGGAGGTTAAGGGCCAAAAACAAAGGAAGTCAAGGCAAGATCTACAAGTGGATGTAAAGGGAAAAGGAAAGAAACTTGACCTTTCCATTGAAGAGGTTGTTGAGGATATGAAGTTGACACCATGGAGAGCCCTACAAGGGATCAAGGATGATACCTTGATAATATCAACATTATCAAAATTAATTTCCAAGGATTTACGTCTTGAAGAGATGGTCAGCTCAATAGGTAAGTAAGAGTTTCTAAAATCTACTTTGCTTTGTGTTTCTCATTACTAAACTCACTGACTTTTATCCACATTTGGGAATGAAGTTACAAAGTATATATGAAGATTCAGAAGGTAATGATGAAGAGGCTAGGATGCTTCTCTTGGAGTGAAGTCCAAGCAGAGTATCCAACCACCTCATCATACAAAGCATTGTCAGAATACTTTATACTCTTCCGTGACTAGGTAGGTGCTGCAATCGCCAGATCTTCTAATGCTTTTGTTCCACTCTTTGTTGGGATTTGATGCCTGGCATTGACTTTTGGCAAGAAGTTGATGCTTGGCATCGATTCTCTATTGAAAGTCAATGCATGCCATCAACTTCTTGCCACAGGACGATGCCTGGCATTGAGTCTGTACTGAAACTCGATGTCTGGCATCGACCTCTGGCAAGAAGTTGATGTTAGGCATCAAATTTCAATAGAGATGTGATGCCTAGCATCGACTTGTGAACAAGAAGTCGATGTCAGACACCGACTTTCAACAGAGAATTGATGCCACGCATCGAACTCTTGCCAGACGTCGATGTCAAGCATCGATTCTCTATTGAAAGTTGATGTGTGGCATTCACTTCTTGCCATAGGCCGATGCCATGCATCGAATTAAGGCCATCATATCAGTGCCAATAATCATTCTTCTTCTCTCGTTTTTGTAGAAGCCAAAAAGGTCGAAGTCTGCTGAGGCAAATGATGATTGTCCTCCTCCATTCCTGGCTCACATTCAAAGGGCAAGGCACGAGAAGTCTAGGTTGAAAGCTAAGGAAATTGATTTTGATGGTGAGTTAGAGTTGAAGTGTTTTTGGAACCCTCCAGACCCCCTTACACCAGTATATTGCAATGATGTAAATATTATATGTACTGTTGTACCTAGAAAACATTACTCCCTTGTTATAGCAAATATACGCTATGGGTTTAGAATGATGGGCTCTGTTAATGATGACGAGCCATTCAAGCACCCATAGATTTGCAAGATGGTTATAGATTTTGCAGACTTGACTATGTCACCTTTATGAAGGATAGTGGTTTTCCATAGCAGGAACCAATCCTTTTCTGTATCAACTGCTTTGAAGTCAAGATATCATGTTGTGGAGTGTCTTAGATGATACTCTATCTTCTTTTTGTCTCTAATTTATGCATTATGAACTCTATTTTACTTATGTTCTTCTTTGGTAGGGTGAAGACAAATGTGAATGATACTCCTTTGCATAGGTTTGTGAGTTCAACTGAATGCATTACAATCGGGTATTATGATGAAGTAAGCAAAGGAAGAGTCAGGGAACATTGCAATGAGAATGGAATCTCCAATGTACTCATGTTCCCTATAGTTACAAAGAAACTTCTTCATGTGGCTGGGGACAAGACGTTGGTCAATCCATATCAAAAGCCGCAAAAACTAATTATGTGATTAATTCAATTGTTTTCCAATGATGATGACTAATCCTCAACCTTTTCTCTAGCACAGGTAATTTTAGTTGTAATGTTTCACATTGACCATGTTTCTTGATGTGCCTCTAATTGCTTTGCTTCCTTTTCAGGAATGACTCTCGCTTGTTCATTAAAGATGTTCAGACATTGCATAGTTGTAGAGAAAGATGAAGCTCAAGTGAGCTTCACAAGAATGAGGATTAATGGGTTTAATGAATGCCCAGATGAGGACCAAGAGGTTGGAAGGAAGCACATTGCAAATACTAAAAGATTCCAATGTGCTTCAATGGAGCCTATTCCACCACTGGCAGATAAGCCTGGAGACATGGCTGACCTTGAAGCGCCAATCTTGGAGCAAGAAAAACAGGCTACAAGTTCTAAAGCTCCAAAATATGATATTATGCATGAAGTTGAGGAAACATATGATCAACTTCTATTGTAGAAGCTTTTTTAATTTTTTTAAACAACATCTTAACTGTAAAAATCAATTTAATAGAAATACAATGCTAAGTGTTTGTTTCTAATTGTGCTTATCTTTACCCATGCTGAGCTTTCTTGTCTAATCAATGTGTGGATATTGTTTAACATTTATGGTTTTTTAAGGTCATCCTTTTGAAATGTTAGTTAGAAAATGCTTTGTGGTGTTCAATGTGGTATGCAGAAAACCTACTCTCAATGTTTGTACTAGAAAATGACATGATTATTATCTGAATTGCCCTATGGAAAACATTAAATTTTTGTTCCGTCTCATGTAATGCAAATTTTGAATGGCATTTAGACTCCTATCATCTGTGCTTGTACAGATTTAGAAAGTAAATGAAGAGGTTTCACTTATTATTATTTGTCCTAAATTTCTTTTTTCTAGATTGGAAGGTTATGATGTAGGGTACGTGATCGTGAAGTTGCTTTTCTTGGCCCCAAGAAAATTATTCTATCTACTTCACACTTCTTAGGTTATAAAGTCAAGCTTCTTTCTATTGATTATGAGCAAGAGACAAGTGGTTTTCACTAAAGGTTGTGAAATGGGCCATTTTTTGCTTGATTTCATGATGTTTAGGTCGAAATAAAAAGAGAACATGTCTTTGTTCTCCTTTGTTGTGACTCAGTGTTTTGGTAGGAAGTCTGATTTATGCTACCTTGCCAAGTCCAGATCTTTCATATGCAGTTAGTGTTTTATCACAATTCATGCATTGTCCAAAGAAAACTCATTGGATTGCAACACAAAGAGTGCTAAGATACAGTAAAGGAACTTCTAATGAAGGTTTGTACTATGGTTTCACTTCTAAACAATAGAATCAAAGTGTTTGGTGATGCAGATCAGGTAGGTAGTGCGGATGATAGAAGATCTACTCATGGAAACCTTTGCTACATTGGAGATAAGCTATTATCATGGTGTTCAAAGAAGCAACATATGGTTTGTTTGTGATCCACAAAAGCTTAGTATAAAGGAATGGTAGAAGAAACAAAAGAAGCTATATGGATTAAGAATTTGATGAAGAGTCTTGGAGCTGAGCAAGGTGTTCCAATTATACATGGTGACAACATGAGTTCACTTTACTTGGAAGCTAACCCTATTTTTCATGCCAGGACTAAACATATTGAGATTCAATATCATTTCTTGAGTGAAAAGGTACTTGATAAAGAAATTTAAGTCACATATACTCCAACAAAAGAACATGTAGTAGATATGCCAACGAAGAGCCTAGATTGACCTAAGCTACAGAGACTGAAAGAGATGGCAAGAATAAAGAAGAAGATCATAATCACAATTAGTGGCTGAGGGGGAGTTGTTGGAGAAAACCAATCACAAATTGAAGAATTAATGAATTCAAGAAAAAGTAGGGACAAAGATAAAGATAACTTTGGTACAGATAAATACCAAGAAGAATGAAGAGAGCAATGGATAAAAAGCATGAGACATGATTGTGCATATATTCACTTCAGAGGATCTTAATTAGTGTATTATAGTTAGGCAATGTATTTTTCATGATCCACTTACAAGCTCATGGCCCATAAGTCAATTATTACCTTTAGAAATGTAGTGAATTCATTATCATAGATGAGATACAAGTGTTGAATGAAATCTATAGGACTAGAGTGTAGTCTAGTCTACATTTCTCTAAAGATGATCACGTGGATCAAAATTCCTTGTACACAGATCTAATTCAATAGTAAACAAACCTATGGTTAAATTTTCATGCCCTAATTCTTTTCATAGAGAGTGTATGGCTCATAGGAGCATTCACATGTCAAACATCTGAAGTGAAGACTCAAAAATGGTGCATCTTGTCGATTAATGTTTTGCTCATATCTCAGTGATACGTGTAAATTTTTTGGTGTTTAAGAACCAAAAATCTAGTTGAGAGTTAATGAAGATATATCCAAAAGCATTTTGTAAAACGGGTTATAGTCTGAGAGAAATCAAAGGTTGAAGTTACCTATGTCAAAGTGGCCATTTTTGGATAATAGTTCTAGACATACTTTGATCTTAGTGATTAATTAAATTCATAATCACTCTAATCAAAGGTCTATTGTACCTCAAGTTTGCGCAAGGATCATACCAACATTCTTATGTAATTTGAATCATTGAAATCCATGTCATTTGCAAGTAATGAAATTGAATCCTGAGGCTTAGTATTTGTAGAAGAACATAGATTCATAATTGAAGAAGAAAGTACATTCCGTCCTTAAACTTGGAAAGTTTTGAGGTATTGATGTGAATTCTTGTCTATACTTGACATACAGGTGTTCTTAATTCAAGGTATACTTGACATTGGAGATTTGAAGGTCTCCATCAAGATCCGCCTTCTCTACACATCCACACTGTACTATGATTATTACAACTTGTTGCTCAGGGAGTGTGCGTTTTGCATGGAAGAAGATACAAGAATATCGGGTACGTCCTTCAAAAAGGCATTATAGGTGGAGGAGGATAGTTAGTGGCATAAAGGAAAAAGGCAGTTAATGTGATGAACAATGCCAAGTGCCACTAAAGTAAACCGAAATTTTAATATTACTAAAAATCATAGAATGGACGCTTGGGAAGAGACCGCATCGCATTTGCCGCTGAACTAGGCAACCAAAATGCCAATTTTTCGAAGCCAAGAAGGATTGTGAGACTCCAGAATGCCTAGTCAACAAGACGGCTCTAAGCACCGGACTGATGAACATCGCAACCATACCAAAGTTCTGTGACACATCATGCGTTGTACAATGCCCACCACCAAGGTTTGCTCCACCCTACGTCGGACAAAATGTAGTTTATGGGACCAAAAGGAAGGGTGAAGAAGAGTCCTAACTACACTCAAGGATCCAAAGAAAGGAGATCGATCAGGGTTTAGTCGGCATGTCACTTCCTTATTACAAAATTTGAAGGCAAATGAAAGCACCTATAAACAAGATAATGGTACTCTTTCAAAGTGTGATATTGTTTGAGCCTTGAAACATTTACATAGGGTAAAAGCTCAAACTCTATCAATGTGGCTATGTGGGTAGACTCCTTGATTCAATACAGTTATTTTCACATATCCCATCCAAGTAGTGCTCTGAAGTTCTTGAACACGGTAGCAATTCTTTGTAGGCTAGGAGGTTTTCCTGGAAAACTATTTCCTTGTTGGTATTTTTCCTAGTGCATTCTTCCTTGTCTTCCACAGGATCTGGAGGCTTCAACTGTGAGTTCTCACCGTAGAGTAGTTCCTTACCTTTGGTTAGTTGCCTAAACTTGGCCTTTCTTCCTTTGGTTTGTTGTGTGAACTTCCTAGAGTTCTTCTTGCTCTTCTTCTCCCAGTCTCAGCTTTCCAACAAACTATGAGGAATCTCTTCTACAAGAAGTTTCTCTTCCATCTATACATGTATCATCATCACTCCCTAATATGTATTGACTATGTGCTCCGTTTGCATCAGACTCCTTCTTTTTCTCTTCCAATTTTTTAGGGACACTTCTTGCCTTGATGTGCAAGGATTTTGGCCTTTATTCCAAAGGGGCTTACTATAAATTATAGTATCACATGGAGGAGTCTCTGTAAGTACCTTTCTTGGCAGGTCACATTCTTCAAATAGATTGATCAGTCTTGGAGGGTGAGGTTCTTTGACATTTGGTTATGCTAAGGAAGTTGGAGTACCCATTTTTGCATTATCGAGGTCAATCTCCATTTGTATTTTCTTCATCACATCTTGCTCGTGTACCCACATATAATTGTGCCCCCATTCATGGATGACCTTCATGTGTTAGATCCATGGTCATCCCAAAACTAAGGAATCCTCCAAATGTGAGAGGAATTTGTAACACCATAAAGTCCAAGATAAGTGCAAACCCTTGTACTTTCAATTTCACCCTCTTAACAATTTTGATAGGTTTTACCTTCCTCTAATCCACCATGGTAATCATGAGTTATGCTTCTTTGGAAGTTCAGAGTCTTAGCCTCTACATCTACATTTCAAGCATCATGCTTATACCCAATCCTCCATCAATGATCATTTCAAAAATTTCCTACCCGACTATCTTCAGTATTACCCAAGGACAGTAATAGTCAACCAATGGGGTCTCTGTTATAAAACAATTACCAAGACTATTGCCTACCAAAATTGGTGGTTCTAGTGAAGCAATGATGCTGAGCATCTTGCTCGAAAAACCAAGCATCCATACGCAACACTTCATATCGAATTACCTACTAGTGCGTGTTCTTCGGAATAGGTCTCACTAAAAAAACAGTGGTCGCTATACTTATGGCAAGATTCAGAGTGGAATTCTTCAATTCCTATTGGGCCATCTTGAAAGTATCTTCTATTATTCTCGCTAGAATCTATATTTTTCATGTTTCTTTTGTAATTATATAGACTGGTTAGTCACCAAAGGATCTGGCCTTTGATCCTCTAAGTCAAGATTCTTTTGGTGGCTCCCTTTCTACTCTACTAAGAGCCCTTTCTACTCTCTCGAGTGCCTTTTCTGCTCCAACAGGCTCTTGTTCCTCACTAGACTCCTTACTACTACTTGGATCTTCCCTCTTTTGCTAGCACATCAAAGTTATCCACCCTAAGCTAGTTTCTTCCCTAGGATCATTCATTTACTATGAGATAGCATCCTTGTTTTCCACTACCCTAATTTGCTTCCACCCCTTGAGCCCTAATACGTACTCTTAGTGGGGAAATATCTCTCAATTTTACTACATTTTCCATGAGTGGCTACAATTGTGTACTACTAATAGGAAGCGATTATACCATGTGGAAAGCATTATTTACCTAGTTTTTGGTATTCTACTTTGGGTAGTCTTTCTTATAGTGATTTCTCAACTCCACATAGTTAGTGCATGGCAATGCATGTTTTGGCAGTAGAACTTAGGCATGCACATGACCATGTTCCCCACATCTGTAACACATTATGGGACATTGACATCAATTTCTAAATGATAAAGCTTAATCAATGAGGTCACTTTGCATGCCAACATTAACAGGGGAAGAATTAAATGATGGATTGCAAGGAATATTATAGAGGATAGGTCTTGGTGCCATTACCATTGGTGGAGTCATAGGAAATGATGGTTGTGATGTCATTGTTGGTTGCCCCCATTATTCAGGTGGTTTTGGATCTACCATGCCCTCCAGATAGTAGCAACTCCAAACCTCATGTACCCACTTGCCACAAAACTCGTAGATCACCTTGTTAGGCATTCTACTCATAGGTGCCCCTGTTGGTGATAGATCATAAACCAAAGTGTTTCTTTTCTCTCTCATTCACTATGATATGTTATTTCTCACCTGAGTTTTACCACAATATCCTCTTTGTTGCTCGTAAATCATTGTTGAATTGGGGGGAGGGGTTAACTCATCGTGAGAAGCAGATTCATTGGAATGCACTCTGGCTTGCACAATCCTACCAGCCATGTCCATAAAGTCTTCTAGCAAGGTGTTTGGTTCTAATAGATCATGGAGTTTATGCCTCCTACTAAGAAAAAGCGCTTTCTCAAGCCACTCTTTAATGAGGAAATTGCCCAAAGCAGCAGGTAACTTTGTGACTCAAGCCTTGGTTCTTGACATTAACTCTACAAATGACTCACATTTCCTTAACTGTAGCATTTCTATCTCATCTAGCACTTGTTGGATTGAGTTCCCTCTATGAAAAGCAAAAGAGAACTCATCTTTCATGGCCTGCCATGTCATGAAATGGTCTTCTTAAAATTGATTGAACCACTTATCAGCCAGCCCATCTAAGGTTTCTAGAAAAGTTCCATGAAGGCATCAGTGCATCCTATTAACCTGTGGCTCTTGCACAATGTGAGGAAATTCCTAACATGATCGTCATGGTCTTTTGTCGAGGCTTATTTAAAGATGGGAAAATTGATGTTAATATAAGAAAAAAGTGAAGCTAGATTTCCTTAAGCCATTTTTGGTTCTTCTATGAGTCACTGCTTCTCGTTAAACTTGTTACAAATAATAATGCTACATTCTCGACTAACAGATGTATGTTGAGAATGAGTTGTGGTCATAGACACGTTAAATACCACCAGAAGGGCAAGATTATCAAGCCCTTTATCCCAGCGGGTGTGCCAAATTTGTACATCTAAGTTTGCAATTGTACAAAGCTGATAGTGTTTTGCATGGTTCTTTTATACTCGGTTGTGGGTTGGTAAATCTTGATCATAGTAGACTAGTTTTTTCAAGTAGTAATGCCACAAAAATCAAATAGAACTAATGCTTTTGTATTAATCATTGTGGGCCTTCATAGCCTTAATTGGTGACTTGTTGCTTGCACCTGTGTTGCCTAATGCTCAAACGTGAGTGAAAGACTTCAAAAATGGAATTGAGCTTGCCAAATTCACACAAAGCAATAGAATAATGAAAAATACGACCGTATTAACTATTGGACATTGATTACAAAAGTAGAAAGCAAGGCAACAATCTACTCTTGCCTCCAACTTTGATTATGGATTATAGTAAAAAAGGAAAAATTGATAAAAGCTCAAAATAAATCTAAAGACACAAATAAAATCCTTTTCTCTGGCCTCAGTGATACTACAAACATTGATTCGTGTTACGATCCTAATTTGCCCCAAAATCTTTGTATGAATCTTGCAGCTCATATATTCACGAGGGCAAAGGGGTAGGAGGTTCTAGAAAAACTATAAGAAGAGGTTCATGTGATTGGACACTATGCTTGGTCATCTCAACAATCACCACTCATGTGGATCTTCTACAATGTCACCACCTCACAACTTCCCATTATCACATATGCCTCTGATAATGATCTAATACTCTACATGTAGACCACCTTAGGATGCATTCTATTATGACTCCCTTCACCAATTCTTTGAAGTACAGACTATGGCTTGAATGCTTGGATCTTTCTCTAGCTTTCGACACACATGATTCTGCCGGTTGCTTGCACTCCTCTCTTAGCATCCTTTGCTTCACAAGCACATAACTCTCGGACTTGTCTTTATCCACTCTCCATAATTACTACTCTTGTCTTACCACTTCCACACCACAACTTCCTCCTAAGCCTTGTGTTGAACCTTCATACTACTCTGTTGTGTCTACTATAGAACTCCTCTATGTTGCCTAATATTGATCCTCTTATTCTTACTCTTTTGTTTCCAATACTCAAATATTTTGCTAGAAATCTTTATGAACTTCCTCGTCAACTAGGTTGACATTTTCATTTATTTGCTCCAATTTCCATATTTTTTCTTCTATCTGGTTCTACTCTTCTTCTATTGCTTCTATTACTCCTTCCATGTTTATATTTACTTCATCTCTCAATGCCTCAACCTCTTTTTATATGTATGTGATATTGATGATATTCTTTTGATAATTGTTGTAGTTGGACCATAATATGTGTTTGTCTCATATTTTGATCCTTCCTTGCATGAGCGTGCTTTTTCAGCTTCTACTTTTCTCTTCTTAATACTTCCAATCCTCTTTGGATCTCTTCGATCCTTCTTTTTTCATCCACCTCTTGAATGGTTGTATTGTTGTTAAGATTTAACATAGACAACAATTCTTCACCATGTTCATTAACTTTCCTAAAAGATTAATACAAGACATTATATTTTCTCTTTTGATTTTCAATCTCTTTTTCTTTGTGATTGATCTCATCTTCCTTTTGGTGTATGTGGATGCCTTCTTTCTATTGAATGATCTCAGTTTTTTTTTCTACAACTTTTGCCAATCTTTGTTTATCGTCTAAGAGTGTGTTGATCTGACTTGAGCATCTCACTAGCTCTTGTGTGATTTTTTTAATTTCATTGTGAAGTTATGAATTATCCTCCAAGAGAATTATATTCTCTTCCTGCATCTTCATTGCTTGTTCCTAACTTTGGAGTTTCTTTTTTATATTTCTTCTATTTTCTTCTTCCACGTTGATTTGTGATATTATGGCCAACTTTGAACCTTTTGAAAACAATGTAAGTAGCCTTTAAGCACTGCTTTAAGGCTTGCGACCTTGATTTTTTTTAAGAATCTCTCATAATATTGATAAGCTCAAAGAAGAGTATTTTTGGTTCTTTTATTTTCTCTTCTTGCTTTGATTCTAGTTTCTCTTCCACATCTTTCATAACGACATCGTTAGTTATTTGATTTTCTTGTTTAATTTCTTCTATATTGGTCACAATCACTGTTTGTTCCTATTCTTCTTGAATCTCTTTATAAGATTCTATCTCAAATCCCATTGATGCATCAAAGAATTCATCTAGGTCTACATATCTCTATAACTCTTTCACCTTGTTGATGTTGAATTCCTCCAATTGCTTTGCTTTCAAGTGAGGACATTTCAATATCTTGGATTTGATAGTCTTCAATATCATCATCATTTTCTTCAAGGATTCTTTCTTCTTCATCCTCTGATGGTTGGGAAATACATGTAAGTTGATCTGTCCTATGTATTAGTATTGAGCTTCTTGGTAGCAAGCTTGGAGGTGCTTCCAATAGTAATGATGCTCACTACTCATATTTCCTTTGTGCACCCTCTATTGGAATGATCTTTTTCTTTTCTTCTTCCTTCATCTTTTCTTTGTCTTTCTTAGGCTTTGCTTCTTTCCCCTCCTTTACCACTATTTTACTTTTTCCTTTGGCCATACAAAGTGCATCAGATAACTTCTTAAGCTCTTTCTAAGTACTTTCTATTTTCGCACTCATCAAATTCTCATGCAATTTCTCATAACCTTTATCTCTTCCTCAGTCAAATATGTAGCTTTAACTCGAAAATCTTCTAGCATCCTTTGATATTTCTCTTCATACCATTTTCTCTTGTCCTCACTTTCCTATAGATAATAGGTACATAGCTTTTGCTTTGCAGTCATGGGAGGATGAGGTGCTACATTTACTTGAACTTTGCTTTGTGCTTCTATGATCTTCTCTTGAGTTGGTTCTTCTAAAGTAATAGAAGAATTTGTTGGATCTTCTTTAAATTTTATTGGAATTGAATCCTTCTCAGATATCCTCAACCTTTTCTTCAGTGGTCTTGATTGTGCTCATCAATTATTTTGCAAAAGGATTTCCTAGTTGGCTTCCTTGTCTTTGGAGATTCTTCCATTTCCTTTCTCTCTACTTGTGATCTTCTTTGATTAGGAAGCTTGTATGGCTATGAGTTCTTCCATTTCTTTGTAATTCATCAAAAGCTCTAGCTCATCCTCTTTTTCCAATGCTGCATAAATGACTTTTTTCTAAATTTTCCCACTACCTAGGAACTTCTTCTCTTTTTAATGTGCTCCTAGTGCATATATATTTTTTACTACATAACTTGACATGTCCATTTAATTTTGAATTCCTCTTTTCATGAAGGCCACTATCAATGCTTTGTGAGGCTATATATATCTAGTCATTTGAATAGAGCAAAAGTGCTGGTGAAAGCATCTCACTGCCAAATTAGTTATGCTCTCATAGGCATCCATGCCCTTCCTGATATCATTGATATTATAGTCGACTCCTTCTTGCAGTTGAAGATCTTTTCTAATGATCTACTCATTGATGTGAGTCCCTCTATAACCTCCTTCAAAATAATTTAAATTACATCTAGGATACTCTTTCTATTCATTCTCTTTCTAAGTTGTTTGTCCATGGATTTCATGATCTCTATACATCTTGGAATATCTATCATAACATTTGATAGCTCCAAAGATCCTTTATTTCCTACCCGTTCCTAGATCTCCATGATATACTCACTTTTGATGACTCACGAGCATCCTGGAACCAATGACCTCTAGCTAGAGGAATCACCATTCCTTGCAACATTTCTTGGGTCATATGAATATACCTCTAATCATGATTGACATTAGTTTCCTATTTTTTTCAAATATTGCTTCAAATTCAAGATTCAATAAAAAAATCATCACATAAGAAAGAAAATTGTTATTTAGGTATATACACATTTGAAAACTTTCTTTGATCTAAAAAGAAAAATATAACATCTTTTTATCTTTTTTTGTGAAGGCTTTTTCCCTACAATCCAAACTATCAATTTATTACATTAAAATGGACCAAATCATATATATTTTTGTTTATGTATAAAAGTACAAAAAAATCTTAAATAGGAAATTTCGTGTGTGTGTTAAAGAAATAAAAAAATTATTTATGATTTATTTTTACATATAATCAAAAATCTAAAAAATCTCAAAAAGGAATATTTATCTACTTCAATCTGCTAGATCACTTCCCTATGCATATTCTTCCCCCTCCTATTTCTCTTGATAAGTGAGAGTATAGGACTTCAGTTGTATCTCCTACTTACACTTTGGGATTTAATATCCAATATTTATGATCATATTGATGCTCTCTTTTTTGTGCAAAAGGACCTTTCTAGTGCTCAAGAAAAATGAGTCAAGTGTTGAGTATTTGTGAAAATGCTTGGTCTCCATGATGTTCTCCAAATCACACAATAAATAATGAGGTATGGACAAAAAAAAGAAAAAATCAACAATGAGATAAAATTGCACAAAAATAATGAACATATAAAATTTTAAGAAAATTAAGGTTAAATCCCTTCAATCATGCATCTCCTTGCCATTTCATTTTCTCTTTTATATTTTGAGTTCTCTCTTCTACTTCATGTTGTGCCTCTTGTTTAATCCTCTCTAGCTCTTTTCTTTGTTTTCCATTATTTGTCTGTTATGCCATTGTTGTTCAGTAAGAGGTTCTAAGTATATTTTTACTCTAAAGCCACTTATGTAATTGGGCATTATATTTCCATCTAAAGTGGATAATTTTATTGCACCACTAGTCCATGTTTCATGGTCTCTCTTATGCAATTTTTTACCTAATTCCTTTATTGTGAATGCCAATACCAGTCTCCTTCCTTCAAATATTTATCTTCAATATGCATGTCAAAATATGCCTTTTGCCTTATTTTATTTTCATATAAATAACTGATTGCTTGAATTTTGGTTGCTTCAACTTTTTCCAACTCTATCAATCAATTCATGTCCTTTCCATTCTAGGGTTTGTGATAGTGTCAAGGTTGGAATTAAGACATCCATAGGAAGGATAGAATTTGGTTCAAACATCATAGCAAATGGTTTTCTTCCAATACTAGTTTTATAGTCAACTCTATAAGCCTAGAGAGCATGATGTAGTTGCTTATCCCAATATGATCTTTTATTGTTTACTGTCTTCTATAAAATTATACATAGCACTTTATTTGTATTCTCAATTAGACCATTTTCTTGCGGATAATATGGGGTTGATAGTCTATGAAAGGATATAATTTCCCCCAAAAAAAATCTATAACTTGATTCAAGAAATGAATACCTGTATCATTTACTATTTCAATGGGCAAGCCAAATATTACAAAATAATTTCCAAATAAGAATCTAGTAGTTATTCGTACATAATTTCTTCTTGTTGACCTAGCTTCTACCCACTTGGTTAGGTAATGTGTTGTCACAATTATGTACTCACCATGAGTATATTTAGATGGAGTTGATATTGTTCTAATGAAATCTAACCCCTATTTTGAAAAGTCTCTAAAACTCATTATTTTTCTAAGTGGCATTTCATATTTTATAATTGGGTTCTTAGTTCTTTGCCATATGTTACGTCTTTTTACAAATAATTCTACATCTTGATGAAGAGCAGGCCACCACAATTTAGCATATATTATTATTAATTTGTCATTCTTGTCAGCTAAAAACGTGTCTTGATGCTACTCTAGCATGTGTCAATTGAAGGATACTTACATATTCATCTTCATTTACATAGATGGTGAAATATCCATCTCCTCTTTTATACAATTTATCACCTATTAATGAATAGTCTTTGCAATTCAAGGTCATCAATTTATCATGAAATTTCTCTCTATCTTTCTCCTTGTATGATTTCAAACATTTTACTATTTACTTACTCCACGATGGATTTTTGTGAATAAAAAATAAAGTGGCATGACCAAAAGATTATTTTTCTTTACACTGTTTGCATTTTTCAATGAAATAATGGACATCCTTTCTCTAGAAAGGCCATTATACACCTAATCAATGTAGATTCACTAGTGTTTGAAACTTAGATGCATGCATTATATCTTTTATGTGATGTGCCTTTTTTAGATAGTCTAGCGTTCTTCTTGTAATATATAAGTTAATAAAATACCCAATTGATGAAGATAATACAAATGAACTGAGAGCAAGACATAATTATTACTATGACATACCTCTTTATTAGCATTCTTTTTCACAAATTGTGTACCAAAACTTAATATTGGAATTATATTACTAGCGCAAGTGGGGAGGGGATTGCTTCTAGTTTAAAGAGATATGTATCCGGTAACTCATCATTGACTCCATTTGGTTCTTCTCCAGTACTCATCCTTTACTGTTTTGCAAGAATGAATGTAAGGAATAATGACATGTTTGGCAGAGAAAGCTATCAATGCATGTGCTTGAGCATATGGAACATCCCAAAGAAGTTGCACCTACACTAGGTAGAAGTTGCTCTATTGTAGGTGAAGCAAGAATTGCAACCCATATCAGGAATTTGAAGATCATCATCTTCAATGTGATTTGCATCACCCTCAATAGTTGTATTTGCAGGTGTAGAAGGACATTTTTCAACATCTTGCACAATATTTCATATTCCTTATGCTACCAATAGATGCCATATCATATATGATCACAATGGTAATTAGTACCATCCAACCTATCCTCAACAACCAACATATGAAATACATCATTGCTTTTAGCCATGGCCTCTAACTAAATTCCCAAATGCAAAGAAATGACTCGAACCACACTATTGAGTTGTGCTAAAATTGTAGCAGACTTTGATGCACTTTTACTAGGCAACCAAAACATGTATACATGGAGGCCAAAATGAACTCCTAATCATCTTGAGTATGTTCACCAATTTTTGTACGATTCTAAGACTCTGACTAGAAGGATGTTGAGGATGCCTTACATGAAGTAACGACCTGCTATGATGCCGATTGTTGGAGTTTGGGGTCTTTGGGAGTGCACAAGCAGCACAAGGAAGAAGAAGAAGAAGCTTGGAGCACAACACAACGCTGATTGGATTACCAAGTGAATGAATATAGATAAGTAAGCCGTTAGGGTTATAGGCATATATTCAAGTTGGGGGAAAGAATCTTCTAAAGATGGAAAAGAGTACCTTGACTATCCTAAGCATGTTTACACACATCACCATCAACATATATCAATGACCACATGGGTGTACATAAGTAGTATGCACAGAAGCACACACATTGTGTATGTACTCATTATATGCAATAAATGGAACTCAAGGACTAAACTTATAGCCCAAATGCTAGCTAAGAACACTTGCAAGTGCCTCGAAGCTATGTTCTTTAGGCTCAGAAAACTTGCATAAACATGTGATGGATGCTTCCACCATAATTGTAAACATTCCAAGCAGCCTATAAGAAGACTCAAAAAAATCCAATTTTAGTGATAATGCTGGATGTGCACTACCAATGAAACACAACCTCAAGTGCCTCTAGCTCCAAGATTAATCTTTGCACCAATATTTCCACCTATGTAGTTGAAATTGTTCCAAAATTGCAAAATTAGTCTCCAATTTTTCCTAATTTTGTACCCAATTAAACTCTTTGAAAATGGATGTAGAGGCCCAAGAAGACACTTTGAGAGCTCCAGAATAATGTTAACCTTAAATATCTTCACTCCTAAAATGACCGAGCAACTAGGGCTTAGTGGTAGATAACCTATTGTTAAGCAGTCCTTGGGGGAAACACTATTGGAATGGGTGCCGGCCTCCCAAGGACTGCTAGTACTTTGTATTCCTTGATCATTGAGGTTCTTCCTCGCACATAACCAATGGCGCCAATGGTGAATTCAGTGCTTGGATGACAAGGTATGCCAAGGAATATGCCTTGTTTGTCACCTTATTCACTACCTTAGTCGTAAGCTTTGGAGGAAGCCACCAAAAGCTAGTGGATGGGTGGGTGCTCACTCTGCTCGCACAACAACAAAAACCTTTTGCTTTGAGCAACTTTGATACCAATGAAGTGGTGCGATGGAGTTGCACAATGATGGATTTTGCTTCCTAAGAGCTTTCGGAATATGATGCCCCCATAATAGAAAATCGAGTTTTGGATGATGAGAACGATGCCTCGCACAGGCCTGTAGAATACATAGAATTACATAGTACAAAGAGAGCACAAAATTGAGATTCCCTAGGTTTTACAAATGCACAATTTATGAAAGTTGATGGGGGGGGATAATTTTGTGGCATACAAAATACATTGACACATTATTATAGTGTTTTGGCCTTGAAGATTGCAAACGTATTACCACTTCCATGGAAAGAGTCTATGATTAAGTCTTGGTGATGTTTGATATGCATTTGATGTTGTTCTCTATTAGCAATTTCTTGGATGCTTGATTTACTTATGCATAACTATGCCTCATATTCAATTTGTTGCCCCTCTCATGAGTAGGCTTGTGCAAAGTCTATGGAAGTTTTCATAGCAGTTTGTTGAGTGTGAGTGGATCAAATGCCTTTTGGATGATTTGGGTGTTGGTCGGTCTTTTGCCACCACAATCTTTATTGAAAGTTAAAATGCTGTTAGAAGATGTGAGGAACCTTATATTCCATGCTCACACAAAACACA
This sequence comes from Ceratopteris richardii, assembly GCA_020310875.1. NCBI lineage: Eukaryota > Viridiplantae > Streptophyta > Polypodiopsida > Polypodiales > Pteridaceae > Ceratopteris > Ceratopteris richardii. The sequence goes on from CM035416.1 coordinate 81,506,653, forward strand.
TTGAGGTGCAATATCACTATGTGAGGGAGAGATGCTATGTTGGAGAGATCAATTTGGCTTACATTCCCACACAAGATAATGTTGTAGACATATTCACAAAAGCTTTGCCTAGGGAGAAGTCCAAAGCTTTTTGTAGAGCTTTGGGATTACTTCCTTTTGTGGATTGATTTCGTTCCACATAGCTTGGCAGTTCCTTATATGTGAGTACTAGCCCCTTGTTTACCTCATCACTCCATAAGTGGGATTTTTTGATATATTTCAGTAGTGATGTGTGTGAGCATACATAAGACTGCAGGAGCACTTTTTTTTCCTCTAGGAGGTTTTTCCCTTGGCTTGTATATATATACATTCACTTGGTAATACATTTTGTGTGGTGTTGTGTTGTTCCTTAAGCTTCCTCTTCTTTGTTGTCATGTTCATGCGCTTCCATAGACCTCAAACTCTAGCAAGGTCTGGATACCATCGACACTCATTTGCATTATGCTGGCTTAAATTTTTGAAGTTTGAGGCATTTTACGACATAACAATTATCATAATAAATGGCAAGCTCTCCCTAGTAGAAAAAGTGGTAGAGCATAGAGAAGAAGTTATAATGGCAATAAGCGAGAGAATAAATTTGTGGACATTCTTTTTAACACAATAGTTTTTCCATATGATGCAAAATCCGAAAGGTAGTGCACTAATCTTCATTTTGATCTTAGATTTCTGCCTCATTTTCGCTTCTCTTGGAGATATATCTGCCAGATAAGCGCAATGAATTTTTATATTACTTTTTGGAGGATTCTTAGTCTCTATTCAGTACTTCATATGTTAGAGAGAGAGAGAGAGATTTATGAGCACTTTAGATCTTACAGTGGCATACTTCCTTGCTAGCGTAGACCATTTACATATGTAGATCATTGAAAAAGATCAAGGATGGTACACATGCTACAAGCTCAAGAGAATAAATCATATGAAGAAGCAAATATGGGAATCAAGAGAAGATCTTGAAACTAAGAAACCCCTCATTTATGAGATAGATTATGATAGGAAACATCATGGAGCAGATTGTGAGAAGAAACAAAAGATGAGAATGGCACAATAACATGTAGGCTCTGAGATAAAGAGAGCTGATCTTAACTACCATATTCAAAGTGTTGTCATTGTTAAGGATGATAGGACTACGATTGTGATGCATGATCCAAGTTTAAATAGCCATGAATGCTCTGTAGTTTAACTTTTTTATGTAAATTTGTGTCCCCCTATCTACTCCCTTGTCAAATATGTTCTATATCGTTCATATTTCGAATAAGCCAAAAACAATTACCTAGTTTGTAATATAGAAGTTTCTTTTCCCATATAAAATTTCACATTTCTAATTCATTTTCAGTTTTTTTTTAAGGAAAACGAAGGGAAGGCTTGACTTGAGCATCGAGCCATGGAGCATTCGTTGCTTACACGAGGCCATGATACGCCTTCCATTGACCCCCCAGCTCTTTACTGCCATACTGGCAGTATGAGGAGCTGTTGCTCCACTTCTCATCTTAGTTCTCGTTGATGTACCTGCTCTGCCCTTTCATATCTGCATACCGTAAGCTTGTCGCTGGAGCATGAGCTCTCCCGATCCGATTCGTCACAGCTACTTCTTCGTAATGCTTATGCTCTGCACCTCAGCTCCTCTGAGGAAGCCTTTGCCTCGGTACTGATCCTTTCGCGCAAGCAGAATGTCTTTGTGACCTCCTCTGACGTGCAAGATCCGCTTGATCTCCTTCAGGGAGGCTCTTCTCCTGTGAGAGCAACCTGTTTTGCTGTATTCAGACTCGAATTTTCTGGGATGTTGAAATCTTGTAGAGACGATATAATCTTCTTCGTGTTCTTCCGAGGACAACCTCACTTTTGTACTGCGAGGAACACCTTATTGTAATTTCGTATAGTCGTCGTCGAAAAATAAAGGAATATATCATACTTTTGCAGTTAAATTATTTCCACAACTTTGGAATGACAATCTTCGAATTCTTACATTGTGATGGTCGAATCCTGCATAGCAATGGTCTGTGTCTCTAGAACTGGTACCTTCTTCAGAAGTATAGCGTAATGGAATCCAAGCTTGGGTTGTTCCTTCGATGGGTTCAGGGCCTCTAATTGGTGCTCCTTGCTTTGCTACACCAAAAGAAAACCCGACCCTAAAAGAATTTTAGCTTCAAGAATCCTACCATAAAGCACGGCTGGACTGGATCCCATCGTCACCTGCTCCTCTTAAACCGGCCTAAAGCAAAGAGCATTTCAAAGGACTATTGTCACCGTACAATGAGGCGGGGAAAGGCAGGTATGCATCTTTTTACGGTGGGGGAGGGCTCCATCTAAAGATGGCATCACATGGCAGCATCCGGTTTCGAGGGCCAGGAGAGAATGCCCCACCTCCTGCCCCCGCACCTCAGAAAATATGAAAATCCTTGAGGATGATGGAGAAACAATCGAAAACTGTGGACAGTTTCTCGGTATACTCGAAGGTAATGGTAGGTCACTCTCTGGATGGATTCCGATGATGGCGTAACAAACCACATGAAGCATGATCAATCGATGGCAGCCTGACGATTTCCAGGTCCGCCAGAGAACTGGGTAATCCTCAATCCCCATCCCCCACCCTCCCCCCTTCCACTTTGGAAAGAAATATGGAGCAAGCAGTGCTAACCTGATGCATTGATCCTGTGCATTACAATGATGATCAAAGGTCTGATAATTTGGCGATTGTTTGCGTTCGTATGATACATCGGCATTTCGTGTGAGTGCAAAAGCGGCCCACCACATTCTTTTGTATGTTTGAACCTTCTACCGCCCGGCCTGTCCGTGAATTGAAGCAGCGGATGCAGCAAATGTGATGGACAAGACTTACAAATCCCAGCAGTCCCATCCCGCGTTAGAGTCGATTTAGATGACGCAATTAGATGGAGCATCTTGCCACATGATCTCTTACAATTTGCCATTCTTTTGGTGGCCCTCCTCAAAAAACAAACAAAACGAAAAAGCCCCTTCAGAAGATAAAGCCAGATGAGTGGCACATAAAATGGATTGCCTCTCACCCTCAGATGAGCAAGGAAATACACCTGTATGAGAAATTCATTCTTTCGAAGAAAAAAGCCTCAAAATGTGCCAGTTGTGGTCCCTGACTTGTGCGTATGTGCAAGCCCCACTAATTGATGTCATGCCCACTCTGAATAGGCTTTCTGGAGAATATGTGTCATCTATTGTGAAGATTGAAACGTGAGTCGTTCTAAAAGCCATCGAGGCGATTGTTCAAATCAATTATCTTGTCAATAGTTCTGGGTGATTACCTAGATTTAGAACACCACAAGCCATTCCATTAAAGCGCTTGCTCAAGTCAATGATCTTGTCAATAGGCGTCATGTCACTGTTATGATTCTCGATCGGGGAACACGTAGGCAGAGAATATTGTTTGTGATAAGACTACACGTAGAATATTCAATGGCCTAAATAATCTGTCTTTGGATGTTTTAATGCTTTGATCTCGACGGGAATCAAGCGTTTTGCGATGTCAAAGCAGATTTAGCCACCTGATAAATTTCGGCTATTGTTTTAGTTTATCATTCGCTTTCAAACAGAAGGCATCAAGACATGGAGAAGACTGTATCATCCTGCATCAAAGATACGAGAAGGTACCACAAGACATGGAGAAGACTGTATCATCCTGCATCAGAGATACGAGAAGATACCACATGGCACAGGTTATTGTTGTTCGCCTGCTTTACAGTTTAAGAAATGATGCAGTCTGGGCAGGTTATAATGCAGACTAGAGCTGAGCTGTCTGAGTTATGAATTATCTTGGACATGAATCATTCCAGTGTGCTTGATTGGACGTCGTGCCTGCATGAATGCTTTTCTACTGATTAGAATATTGACATGGTGATGGTCCCCAAGTCCCTTCATGCCTCTCCTTTAAGCCTAAATATTTCCATATATCTTCTGTTCTGTGAAAGGCGGAAAAAAAATCATTTGTGTATGGAGGAGAGGAATGCTCTATTGCGAAGCAGTGCAAGTGTTGCACGTTGGATGCCTTTCACGAAAGTCCAAATCTAAGATGGCGACTGATAATGAAGCAGTCATATGATAATGGCAGGCACATGAGGTTGACCACTAGGCGATTCGCAGTTCTGCGGAGATCTCCGAACAGATGTGGTGCACTGGTGAGGGACAAAAAGAGAAACCAGGCGTTTTGTCGGTGACAATGATATGAAGCATATTTTGACTTGTAAGAAACAAATTCCAAGAGTACTACTGCATGTGCGTCTGAACGCGCAGAGAGAGAGAGAGAGAGAGAGAGAGAGAAAGAGAGACATGTTACCTTGTCACGAGCTCACAGATCCATATCTTCAGCCTGTCATTCTGGTGTTGCATAAAAAGAAGAAGCATGGCTATGTGGTGTACGAACAGCCGAGAGGCGGAACGCATCCATGGTTGCCATTCATGGCGTCTTCATCGTATGGTAGCCTGAAGTTCCACGAAAGGAACAGGAGGAGGTAGTGAGGTTGAAGAAAAGCTGCAAACTAAGATTGTTTTAATGGCGTTGTGAGAAAGAGGAAAGCAGTAAAGCCTGATTATCTTTCTCCAATGCTGCATCTGCTGTATCTAATGATAGAGCAGCTGGGTCAAACAGCTGTGGGTGTAGGAGCTTCATCTTTTTCATCATGGCTCACACATCTTTGCTGCGTCTGAATCTCGTGTTTCCCCCAGGGAGTGGTCGATTGAAAAATCTCTATTCCTCCTTGGCAAAAGGATTGTCAACAGTAAGAAATCCCCCCCCTTCAGGCACCATCAAGTCCTCCTTTTGATCAACAACAAGCTCAAACCCAAGTGGGTCCCGCATGAGGGCGACGAGAGGGTGATCAACCTTCTTTGTAATGCAACCTAGGAATCAACCAAGCTTCCCCTGCTTTGTGGGATTTGGGGGGTCCCGTGGGCACTAGTCCCCTTCTATTGTACCTTTGTTTCTTAATTTAATTCAAGTCCGGGAGAGTAGGCTATTGCCGAACTTCCTTTATATTAAAAAAAAAAAACTTTATTTCCAATTCCTATCACTTGATGGTAGGGTCGAAAAGAGTCACAAATTAATTGGTCTTCAAGTACTTATACACCCATGGATCTTGACAACTTCTGCATGACCTTCTTTTGTGAAATATATAAGCTATTCTTGATACAATGTTGTAGGCTTAAGCTCAATATTAAATCTCTTCTATGCCCTTTGTTTTGTAAAGGATAGACGCTCTTCTTGATATTATTTGCACTATGCATGTGCATGTGATGTCAAGCTCAATAACTTTGTTTGAATTCACCCTAAATGTAGTGAACAGTGGACCCTTTATGGTGCCTCCCCCTGTGTTGTGTTGATCTAAATCTTTTTTTAAGAAACTTCTTATCTCTAGTATAGTATTGTTGGTGATTTTGTCCAAGAAAATTGCCATTGATTTGCAAAGTTTTATGCATGCACAAACACTTTTGGGGGTAATACAATAGTAATCAGTGCCCGATTTCTTTTCTCCTATGCTTTCGTATTAAGAACAAAAGAATTTCCTAACTATTAAGATTTGTTTGAACAGATATATGCAACAAAAAACATTGACCCTTGCCTCCTCAAATGCTCAAAGCACAATTTAAAGCTAGGACTTATGAAATATTTAGTCTCAGGATCCGCCCATTTGAACTAACTTATAATTCACTAGATCGTCAAATTACCAACATTTTGAGTCTTGCTTCTAGGGTATCCCATATGTCTTCTCAAATTCCTAAGTTTATCTTCCACTCCAAAGGATCTATTCATTAACTTCCAACCAATGTTACTTCTCATTTCTTTTCTAGTACACATTGGGGCTTCCCATATCATAGTTAGAATTTCGATACTATCAGTGACAAGAGACCTATATTTATCTCAAATTTCTCACTCAACAATCAAGATGATATTGTATCATGTCTTTAAGAGTATTGAGTACTGAGATCTTAGAGCTTTATAGACTTACTCAATTAAAAAAACAAAATCATTTATTTCAATCTCGAATGCTTTCGCAGATGAACACTGAGAACTCCATACTCCATATGAATACCACAAACGCATTTACTTCTCAATGTTATAGTGACTAATCATGAGCCTTTATGGAAATTTAAACGCTTTAGATGATTTTGGGAGTCTTTTATTTCTAAAGGCTGTCATTCTGGTGTTGATAGAATAAAAGTTAAACAAAAAATCATAACTCATTAATAATATCATACAATAATGTCTTTGATAGTTTAAGCTCTAACACCACTAAAAAAAGGTGTTCGTCACCTCACAATCACCCAATTATATAAATCTAGGCTTGAGGGTGAGAATTTGAGTTATCTCAAGTTGGCGTGCGAATGTTTGATCTTAACCTTCCACATGTCCTAGTTCTCTTAGCCCTTCTTATGATAAGCCCACTATGTGTCCCTATCTACTTGATTCAACTCAAGCTAACTAAAGTACGATGCCTTTTCACTACAACAGATAGACACTTTTGGGACTCATCTATTTAATCTGGTGTTTTCATCTAAAACCTAGTGGGTACAAAAAAGTTGAAATGGTAGTGAGGCTACTAGTCATAAGAGTAGTCAAAGGCTCAGTCACTAGCCCAATCCATAATATAACTAGTAGCCTAATTAGTACATCTGTCAAAACCCCAGCGATAGCACAATCCATAAATTAAAAAAACCAATTAGAAAAATGTGGCAAGTTGCATGTGCACGTTTCGCACACACTCAAATTGTGAACTACACAAAATATGGTTGAAACTTGAAATCAGCTTATAATACACTTGTTATATAAGTCAAATACACACACATACATACATAAACACACACGCATAACTATTGATTTGAATCAATTATTTTGTCTCATCAAAATCTATTTAAACACGCATAACCATTGAATTGATTCACACTAAACACGCACATAAATATTGAATTGAATGAATTAACCTCTATCATCAAAATCTATATAAACATTCATACACTTGCATAGCTACTCTCCTACACATTGCGTACTTGTAGGATATCACGACATATATATAGACCAAAAAAACAAGTCAATTGAAAAAAAAAAAGACATTACAATCAATCAATGCATTTCACTACAAGAATAATGAGGGTGTAGCGATGCCCCCAATTGAAAAAAAAAAGTGGGGGATTGTCCCTTATGTGATGCTTTTCTTCATAAGCGATGCAAAGGAAAAAAAACTGAGAACATTGCATAACAGATGTCTAGCATAGCTTATGCGAGGCTCATGCCAATCATTGCTATCAGCATCGAAGGTTACCGACACTTGTATTGATGGTGGAAAACTTCCTACAATGCTTTTGCAAGAAAAAAAAATTGCTTTCTTCCTACACATTTGTGCCAAGATCAAGTGAGAGCGAACAAAAAGAGCAAATCGAGTGACCGAGCAAGCGACAAGCGACTAAGCGAGTGACCAAGTGAGAGATGTTGCAAAGGTACACACACATATACCCACACATACATACACACATATGCATACACATACATGCACTTACATACACACATATGCATACACATACATGCACTTACATACACACATATGCATACACACACATACATACACATATACACATGCATACATACACACATATACACATGTACATACATACACACATATACACAAACATACACACATATACCCACACATACACACATATACACAGACATATATACACACATATACATACACACATATATACACACACACACATACACACACACACATATACACACACATATACATACATATATACACATTTACACACACACATACAGACATATACACACACACATACATACACACACATACATACACACATACATACACACATATACACACACATACATACACGCATACACATATAGTACACACATATGCACATATGCACACACAAACACACTATACAAACACATGCATACACACACATACAAACACATGCATACACACATGTATACACACACGTACACACACTATAAATACATATGCATACACACACACATATACATACACCCACAAATAAATACACACACATAGAGACACACACATACACACACATAGAGAGACACATATACACACACATACACATGCATACACACAAATGTACACACATATATACATATAAAAACACACATACACACACACTATAGATACATATGCATACACACATATACACATGTATACATACACATACATACATGTATACACACACATATGCACATATACACAAGTATACATACACACACATGCACACACTATACACATGTCATGTGCATACACGCACATACACACATGTATACATACACACACATAGATACATACACCCACATATACATACACACACATAGAGACACACACATACACATACAAACACACATAAAGACACACACATACACATACACACACACACAATATACATACATATGCATATGCATACATACATACATATGTGCATACACACACATACATACACATACATACACACCTACATATACATACACACACATATACATACATACATATACATACACACACATATACATGCACGCATATACACACACATACACATACATATACACACATATGCACACAAACATACACATACACATATAGGTAATTGCACATACACATGTATACATACACACACCCATATACATACACCCACACATATACATACACCCACATTACAGACATAGAGACACACACATACACACAAATAGAGACACACACATACACATGCATACACACAAAGGTACACACATATACACATATAAAAACACACATACACACACTACACATACATATGCTTACACACACATACACATGTATAAAAACACATGTATACACACATTTACACATGTATACATACATACACATACACATACACACACCATACATACATATGCATACATACACATACACACACACACACATACACATACACGTACACATACACATACACATATAGATACTTGCACATACACATACACATACACATACACATATAGATACTTGCACATACACACATATACATACACACAAACACATATACATACACCCACATTACACACACATACAGACACACATATACACATACACACACATAGAAGCATACACATACACATGCATACACATAATTGTACACACATGTACACATATTAAAACACACATACATATGCATACACACACATAAACATGTATACATACACGTATACACACACATACATACTTACATGCATACACCCACATACACATATACACACATACATACACTCACATACACACCTACATACACATACACACACATATACATACATACATATACATACACACACATATACATACATGCATATGCACACACATACACATACATATACACACATATGCATACACACACATACACATACACATACACATATAAATACTTGCACATACGCATGTATACATACACACAAACACATATATATACATACACCCGCATTACACACAGAGAGATACACATATACACATACACACACATAGAGACATACACACACATACACATGCATACACACAAATGTACACACATGTACACATATAAAAACACACATACACACACTATACATACATATGCATACACACACATACACATGTATATATAGATGTATACACACACATACACATGTATATGTTGGAGTTCAAGGTCTATGGAAGCACATGAACATCACAACACACAATATTGAATGTATTACCACTAGAGTGTACAAAAGATAAGTGACCCGTTATGGCAATAGGTGTATATACAATCCGAGGGAAAAGAACCTCCTAAAGAGGGAAAAAAGTGTCCTAGTGGTCATAGTGTGTTCACACACATCACTACCTAAATATATCAACAAATCCCCTTGGGAGTGATGTGGTGAACAAGGAGCTGGCACTCATGTATAAGGAAGTATCAAGCTATGTGGAATCAATCCACAAAAGGAACTAAGCCCAAAGCTTTGCAAAAAGCTTCAAATTTCTCCCTAGGCAAAGGCTTCATGAAAAGGTGTGCAATGTTCTCTTGTGTAGGCACATATGCCAAGTTGATCTCTCCAACAAAGAACCTCTCCCTAACATAATGATAATGCACCTCAATGTGCTTAGTGCAAGCATGGGACACAGGGTTCCTCGCAACTTCCAATGTGCTCTGACTGTCAGTGAAGATCTGATGGTGGCAGAGAGGACACCATTTCAGATTTCTATAGCCATAGCAAACTAGCAAAATTCAGATGACTAAAGCATGCATGTCAAAGCTTTGCATCTTACATAGCCTGAGAATCATGTACTACACATACCAAATCGTTCATAGATTTTTCATAATTTATGAGCTTATATAGCCCACGACATAAAATGCCAGAAGCAATAGTCACGTCGCCATTTGACAGATCATGAACTGTACATCTGTCATCAACAAATTTCACAACCAAGCCAATCTTGGCTAAAGCTGAAACTGATAACGGATTCTTGTTGATCCTTGGAATATATATAGCATACAACAATGTAAAAGAACTACCATCAGTAGTAGTCAGAATGCTCTTACCAACTCCCATGATAGGATAAGAGGGGTTGTTGGCGCATATGATAGTATTCCCTATAGGGGCAAGCTCGAGTGAAGTCAAGAAATTGTGTTACGAGGTAATATGTTTGGTTGCCCCACTGTCAAAGTACTGGCAAACATCTGAGTCTACTACAGGCATACATTGTTAAGGAGAAGATGGGTCAAAACTACAAATAGTAGTAAATACCCATTCTTCATTGTGCACTAGATTAGCAAACTGTGTTTTTGGTGTAGAGGCCTGTGTAACAACCATTCCAGCCTCTTTTTTCTTTGCCTCTTTAGCAGACAGTTCTGGAAACCTCTTTATGACATGATCATTTGCTTTACAATATTTAAAAGACAATTTCTAATTTTTGTTTTTCTTCTCATCTTTGTCATCCTTCTTCGATTGTGCAAAATTAGTAGATTTTTGCTTACTAGTAAAAGAGCTCCATTTACCTTTGCCCTTCTAACTAGCCAAGAAAGCTTGATCTACAACATGCATAATGGACCTGTTCTGCCTAGACTAATCTTCCTGCAATAGAACAGAGACTAGCTCCTCAAATGTCAAGGCATTTGGATTGCCTTTCATCATCAAATGAATAGTAGAAGCAAAACTCTGGTATGAATCGAGAAGACCATTCAAAACAATCTGCACATGTGAACTGGCAGGCAAGACTTCATCAACAGAAATCAACTGTTAATTCAAATCTTTGATCTTTGTCAAAAAATTATCCATGGAATCACCTTCATTCATGTGGTCAGTCTCCAGCTATTTTCGGAGGTAAGCAATATGAGCCTCATTCCTTGCCTGGCATAAACTGTTAAGTGTATCCCAAGCATCCTTAGCTATTCTGCAAGAGCAAATGTGAGGAATAATGGCACGTCTGATAGACAAGGCTATCAATGCATGTGTCTGAGCATCTCTGCCATCCCAATGAATTTACTCTATAGTAGGTGCAGTAGAAACCACAGCATGAACAGGAATCTACAGAATATTACCATGTTCGATGCCATCTGCATTAGTTTGAGTACTTGTATTTGCAGGTGTAATAGGACATTTTTCAACACCCTGCACAATATTCCACAGTCCTTTTGCAACCAATTCATGATGCATCATATAAGTCCATAATGGGTAATTAGTACCATCCAACTTATCCTCAAGAACCAACATATGGAATACATCATTGCTTTCAGCCATGGCCATTGACTAAAATACCTTGATGCAGAAAATTGATTGTATCTCAAAAAGTTGAACAGAGCTACCCGATCGAGTTCTGCGAAACCTGTAGCAGACTTTGAGACACTTATATTAGTGAACAAAACCTGTGTATATCTTTGGCATAAAAAGATAAAATAGCCTACACAAGCATAGTGATAGTGCGTTTGGAGGCCAAAACGAGCTCAGATCACGATTTTGGCATCACAAAGTGATGCTCTTTTAATCTCTTAATCACCCTAAGTATGCTCACAAATTTTCTTGCGATTCTGAGACTGTGACTGGAGTGTGGATGACACCCTAGATGAAGCGACCTATTGTTGGAACTCAAATCCTATGGAAGCACACAAACAACACAAAGAAGAAGAAGAATCTTAGAGCACAACACACAATACTGAATGTATTACCACTAGAATGTACAAAAGATAAGTAAACCATTAGGGCAATAGGCATATATACAAGCCGAGGAAACAAAACCTCCTAAAAAGAGAAAAAAGTGCCCTAGTGGTCCTAGAGTGTTCACACACATCACTACCTAAATATATCAACAGTACAAACATGTATACATACACACACATACAGACACTATCCATACATTGCATACACACACATACACACACGTATACATACAAACACATAGATACATACACCCACATATACATACACACACATAGAGACACACATAAACATACACACACACATAGAGACACACACATACACATACACACATACACAAATATGCATACACACTGCAATTGCATATGCATACATACATGCATACACACACATACACACCCACATACACATATACACACATACATACACTCACATACTTACATACATACACATACACACACATATACATACACACATATACATATACACATATACACACAGAGACACACATACATACACACATGCATACACACATACATATGCATATACATATGTATACATACACACATACACATACACACATACACATACACACACACATATACATATATATACACACACACACATATACATATACACACACACACACACATATATATATTTCTAATCCATTTTTTATATGTACAGATATTATGGATCCTAGTAGAGAGAGAGAAAGGTGAAATTTATTATCATAAAGAGTCTTTTGAGAGGTAAAGTTTGACGTGATTACTTAGGGGATGTGATGCATGAGTATGTTGACATGCCTGATGAGGAACTAGACTTCGCCATACAGATGCTTACTCAGCGGCTAGAGGAAGGCTCCTCTGCTGCTCGATTTGCAAGAAGAGACTTATCTAGCCATAGGTATGTTTCTTTTCATAAATTAATATTTTAAATCATATTATGACACATGTTTTTATTCATTTTTATCTATTTATTTTTAGGACACCTATACCACCTTTAGCCCATGAGAGCACAGCAGAGGTGCCTATGAGGACATGTAGTGAGTTTGATGAGAGAGACAAAAAGTATGTTCTTGGTTCATTGGAGACAGAATTTGGCACTGGATGGTCCCATAAGTGGTGCTTGAAAGAGATGTGGATACTTTTGGCACATCATCGTGATAATGCACAGTATGCATTTCTTTTATTTGTTATATTTATGTGTTTGTGTATATGTATGTATGTATGTATGTATGTATGCATGCATGCATGCATGCATGTATGTATGTATGTATGTATGTATGTATGTATGTATGTATGTATGTGTAAGGAATTGAACTCACAACCTCTTGGTTAGGAATGTGATGGGCTAACCACTTGCCCCAAAAGCCATGGTTGAGGATTACTTCCTAATCCTCTCTCTTAGGGTGTGGTTCAACCATCTCCTACCAAGATTATGTTACATTCTTCCCCCCTTGGTCGATCATTGTCCTCAATGATCTACTCTTGTATCCCTCTAGCCTCGGTGATCAGTCCCTTGAACCCCTAGGTGCCCTTGAATTGATGTCCCTCAACCTCGCATAGTTTCTTGAACCTTGTTCGCAACCTTGGTCTCTTGAACCCTTGCTCTCAACCTCGGTGTCTTGAACCTTCTTGTTCGCAACCTCGGTGTCTCGAGCCCTTGTTCTCAACCTCAGTCTTGAACCTTGTTCTCACCCATGCTTGGTATCTTGAACATTCAATCAAGTGCCACCCAAGGATTCCCAAGGAATTCACACTTCCAAGCTAGCTCATTGGAAAGTTCGTTCCGAGAGCTTTCCAACGGTATATTACACGCCTCAATCCGACCTACGGATTGAGAGATACACCCCAATCTATGTTAGGTCCATCCTTGAAGCCGACGCGCGCGCCTTCCACAATTCCTACCCTTTCACATAGAGGATGCCCAAGCGCCTTTTTTAGAGGCCATTGGATCATTCCACCTTGCCCAAGCCTACTTCCTAGGCTCTGATACCAATGCAACAGCGTAACGACTGGAATTGCTCTTGAATGAATGACTCTCCTCCCAACCTAATGCCTCTATATATAGTTCTCTCCAGGGGACTACCTTCTTGGGCAGGTGAATGCTAATCATCCAAGTGTCAGCCATGTAACTACATGTGCGCCAAGTGTCCAGTGGATGCTTCTAGAAGGTTCTAGAGCTCTTTGGGCAAAATACTCTTCCCATGTACTCCATGGGGATTGAACCCAAGACCTCGTCCTTCACACCCTTGAGTCTTAACCATTAGGCTAAGTGGATTACTTGGTTACAAGAGTAAATGACCTACCAATAAGTCTAGACTCGAGATCTTTGGCCACACAAACGAATGACCAAACGGAATCCGATTTCAGATCTGTCTAAACCAATCGGATCCCTAGATCACCAACTTACTTTATTACATTCTTCCCCCCTTGGAAAATATTTTCGTCCTCGAAAATTAGAGCTATATATACTATAGGCAACCCCCGAGCCTCATGTTCTAAAACTTGAAGAACATGCATTCATTCAAACAGGTTATTTACTTAGAACTTGAAAGTAAAAAACCTTATCATATTCTAGATCTTGAAGAACATGATCGGTTTATCTACTAAAAACTTGAAAGTAGAAAACCTTCTTTATTTGGGACCAACTTAAAACTTGAAAGCTGGAAAACGTCGTTGGATTGTGGACACTTTTTCCCATGTTGAATTTTCTTCAGTTCCATCCTTCCATTTTACTAAGCACTCTTCATACAAGTGGCTTCTTGTACGTTTATCTCGGGTGCGAAGTATCCTTTCAGGTTCATGAGGAACTGTTTCATTTACTGGAATAGGAAGTATGACCTGATGTCCAACTAGATTATCTGAATCTCTTAGACTCTTCCTAAGTCGGCTAACATGGAACACTGGATGAATCCAACTATCATCTGGAAGTTGTAATTCATAAGCCCACAAACCAACTTTCTTGGTGATTGGAAAAGGACCGCAATATCTAGGCGACAACTTGGCGCATTGACCAGTCTTGAACTTTTCCGATCTTTCAGGAATACGAAGATAAACTTGATCGCCAACCTGAAAAGTAACATCTCTTCGCTTTGGATCGGCATAAGCCTTTGCACGATCTTGAGCTTTCTTTAAATTTTCTTTAGCTAATTTAAGCTTAAAGTTCGTGTCTTGAAGGAACTCTTGAGCTGCTTGAACTCGTTCATTATGAAGTCCCACTGCATAAGGAGACCTAGGCTGGAAACCGTACATCAACATGAATGGACTAAATTCAGTTGATGTATTCTTGGCACTGTTATAGGCAAACTCAGCTAAAGGAAGATAATCTTCCCAATCAGTCTGTTTGGAAGTAACATAAGCTCTAAGTATGTCTTCCAAAATCTGATTGACTTTCTCTGTCTGTCCATCCGTCTGGGGATGTTCAGCTGTACTTAAACTTAGTTTAGTTTCAAGTCTACTAAAGACTGCTCGCCAAAAATGACTTGTAAATCGAGCATCTCTATCAGAAACTATGTCTACTGGAAGACCATAGAGTCTATAAAGTTGATTTACAAATATTTTTGCAAGTTCTGGAGTCTTATAAGTAGTCTTGACTGGTATAAACTGAGCAAGTTTAGTCAATCGATCAACTACAACCCAGACTGAATCAAACCCCTTCTGAGTGCGGGGTAATCCAGAAATGAAATCCATGGAAATGCTTTCCCACTTTCCTTTGGGAATTTCCAAAGGATGTAGCAATCCTCCAACTTTAAGTCGTTCAAACTTATTTACTTGACATTTATGGCACTTAGACACATAGTTTTGCACATCACGATGCAAACTAGGCCAATAAAAATGTCTTTTCACTAACTCATAGGTTCGGTTAATACCAGGATGTCCTGCACTTGGAGCATCATGGCATTCGAAAAGTACTTGATTTCGTATGTCCACTATACTTGGGACACAAACCTTACCTTTATAAAGCAAATATTCATCTTGGAGAGAATAGTGTTTAAACTTTCTCTCAGAAGTACTTGCTTCAGTTTGTTTATCTTGTTCAGCTGCTTTCCATCCTTGACTGAAGCTTGGATCCTCTTTGCAGCTTCCTTTCAAAGTTGAAATAAATTCACTTTGAATTTGTACAAAACTTAGATTGTTCAACATAGGCATCCGACTTAGGGCGTCTGCCACTGCATTGAACTTTCCTTTTCTGTACCTGAGCTCATAATCGAACTCTTGCAACTGTTCGGCCCATCTTGCTTTTCTACCTCTAAGATCAGGTTGGTTTGCAAACCACTTTATGCTCTCTTGATCAAAAACTATGGTCAGCTTTGATCCATATAGATAATGGCGCCGTTTCTTTAGAGCATTTATAATAGCGAACATCTCTCGCTCATAGGTAGAGTAGTTTTGCTGAGCAGGACTTAGCTTTCTACTCTCGAAAGCTATTGGTCGACCATCTTGGCTTAGTACTGCTCCTACTGCAGATGAACTTGCATCTGTCTCTAATTGGAAAGGCTTGTTCGGATCAATGATCTGTAGAACCAGGGCCGATGCTAAAGCAAGTTTAAGTTCTTGAAAACTCTTTGATTGCTCTTCTTTCCAATTTAACTTTTGATGCTTCCCTTTGAGTTGATCCGTCAAAGGTACTGCAATCTTGGCATATCTAGCCACAAACTTCCGATAATATCCTGCCAATCCGAGAAAACTTTGTAGTTCTCGAACTGTCTTGGGCTCAGGCCATTCAAGAATCGCTTGGACCTTTTCCGGGTCAACTTTGATTCCTTCCGCGGAAATAATATGACCTAAATACTTTACTTCTGGGGTAAAGAATTCACATTTTGACTCTTTACCGTAAAGTTTATTATCGCGAAGAAGTTGAAAAACTTTTTTCAAGTGCTCTAAGTGATTTTCATGATCTTTACTGTAGATCAGAATATCATCGAGAAAATCTACAACAAATTTTCCCAAATACGGCTTAAGCACTTGATTCATCAAAGTCATAAATGTTGCGGGTGCGTTTGTCAACCCGAACGGCATCACTAAAAACTCGTAGTGACCAAACTTTGTTCGAAAGGCTGTTTTAGGAATATCATCATCTTTGATTCTGATCTGATGATAACCTTGGCGTAAATCAATCTTAGAAAAGACTGTAGCCCCCTTTAAACTATCGAAAAGATCTTCGACTAGTGGCATGGGATACTTGTTCTTTATCGTAAGATTGTTTAACGCCCTATAATCTACACACAACCTCATAGTTCCATCTTTCTTTTTCCCTAGAAGGATGGGTGCTGCCCATGGAGACTGGCTTGGGCGGATAAATCCTTTATCCAAATACTCTTGGATTTGATTTTCCACCTCCTGATTCTGGACATAGGGGAGGCGGTATGGGTTTTGAGATTTTGGCTTGGTACCCGGAAACAGATCTATACTGTGATCGATGTTTCCACGAGAGGGTGGCAAGCCGTAGGGGAGTTCCTTAGGGAACACATCTTTAAATTCCTTCATTAAATTGTTAAATTTAACATAAACTTCTCGAGGAATAAAGGACGAGAAATAAGAAACTTGATTTATATTATCAGAATTGATTACATCGGTGCCAAGGACAAGAAAAGCTTGAGTCATGGCTTCTTTATTGACAAGTTTCTGAAGTTCAGTGTATGATATCAAAGGGATACTTGGAACATCATGCTCACCCTTGATTTTATACACTACACCGTCACGCTGGAATTCCAAAGTATTTGTAAAATAACACCTGGTCAATGAAGGTCCTAGACTCCATCGCCACTCTCTCCCTAAAACGAGATCTACCCGATCCATATTCATTATTTGGAAGTCCAAGGTGTCTTTAAATCCTTGGAT
>CM035416.1:81534724-81604724 GCA_020310875.1 Ceratopteris richardii
CTAATGATCATTGAGGAGATGATCATTGGAGGCTCAAAGGCAAAGGGCAATGAAGCCCGAGCATTTTAGGTAGGTAAAGGAAGAGGTAGAGGAAGAAGTAAAGGTAGGAAGGCTATGAAGAGGATTAAATGGACACCCTAATCAAGATCAATGAGGCAATTTTTCTTCATCAAGAGGAAGAAGAAAGTTTAGAGGAAGAGGAAGAAGATACAATCAGACTCAAGGAAACAATGACAACAACATAGATGGATGCTACATATCTGGCAAGTATGGCCACTATGCAAGGGATTGATATTAGAGGGACAAGAGGAAATCATCATACAATGGGCAAGGTAATCATCATACAATGGGCAAGGTAACTATGCTTCTACTTCAAATTAGAATGAAATCCTGTTATCCGTGATGCAGATGAGTGATTATAAGACACAAAATTCAAGCATATCATACTTTGATAGTGGATGCAAAAATCATGACTTGCAACAAGGACGTCTTCTCACCATTCAGCTTGAAAATTGGCTCTTTTAGAAATGTGCAATATTCCTCCATCTTGTTGTGATCCTAAATAGATGGGAGGCTTGTTTGTTGGGATACGGATTACGGTGTCTAAAGTACTATTTGGGAAACTAGGAGTCAAGAAAGTTTAATTAGAGTTGGTTCTCCCAAAAGCATATTAAGCACTATAATATCTTAGCTTTGTCTTCTTCCTTGTGTTGTTTGCTTGTTGGAGTTTCTTTTGAGGTCAGCAGAAGCACGCAAACAACACAAGGAAGAAGACAAAGCTTGGAGCACAACACACAATATTGAATGTGTTACCAAGGGAATATTTTAAGATAAGTTGCCCATTAGGCTTATAGGCATATATACAAGCCGAGGGGAAAAACCTCATTAAGAGGGAAAAAAGTATCTCGGTGGTCTTAGTGTGTTCACACACATGACTTCCTAAATATATCAACAAATCCCCCCTGGGAGTGATGCAGTGAACAAGGAGCAGACACTCATGTATAAGGAAATGCCAAGCTATGTGGAATCAATCCACAAATGGGATTATTGTGCACGACATGTCTCAACCTATAAGAAGATGGGACTTGCGAGTGCAAGGCATACGTATGTGGGTGATGCATGATTGGCCCAATTATGGTGAATGTTCAAGTTTATTGATTTCAGGTTATCGTGCTTGTCCCCTATGCGGACCATGATGCAAAGCATGCTCCTCCAAAGCTTTTTGAAAAACTATCTATGAAGAACATCATAGATATTTGCCTGATGGAAATGTTTTACGTGAAGGCCAAATTGGTTGACAAGTGCAATGCCAAATGAAAGCAAGCAATTGGAAGTAGTTGTGGGATGCAAAAACACCAATCACTGGCATGAAACGGTTGTTGATCTTTCACAAACTCTCTTATTGGAGTGAGGTGTCTGAAGACTCCCTTCACACAAAATGATTATCTTGGAGGGCTCAAGTCTCATGATTGGCACAATTTTTACAATTTGTGCTCTTTGTAGCTCTAAAAGATTGCCCTTCGGAGGATATGCGAAAAACTATTTATAAAATCAATTCCTTGGTATGGTGGATCTCTTCTAAAGAGATAAGGAGAGATAGCATAGAGAGTGTGAAACTCAATGCTATAGAGGCTATCTGTATGGTAAAGAAATACTTCACCACAAGTATTCTCATAATTCAACTTCATTTACTTGTTCATGTGGTTGACGAAGTTGCAATAGCACAAATTGTCCATAGTCGATGGATGTTCTTCATAGAGTGCTTCATGAAGATATTAAAAGGGTTTGTTCATCAAAGAGCACGTCTAAAGGAAAGCATGGTAGAAAGATGGCTCGTACAAGAGTCTCGTGTATTCATAATAAAGTTTCTATGCATGTCGGACCTAGAAATGCCTTGCTTATGGAGTGGTGATGAAGATGTTCATCTCATAGGTGATGAACCTCAAGGTAAAGGGATGCAAAGAAAAATGGATGCAGCTTTCAAAGAGAAGGCAATGAAGTTTTGCATCGTTAATTCTAAGCCTATGTAGAAGTGGTTAGAGGTATGAGCTTTCCAAGGATACAAAAGCAAAGGAAAGAGCTCAATGTTGAAAGAATCGTTCCACTCACTTTTTGCCTCATTCAGAAAGTCTTCAACCTCTTCCACCCTTTCCAATGAGTAGATGGTTAGATACAGCGGTTTCACAAGCAAAGGTAGCAAGTGAAGATATCTCTAAACAAGAGGAGGAACTCACAAAGCGGTATGATTGGAATTATTCTAGATATGGTGCACTATGGTCTCATGGATGCCACTTTCGGATTGCATGAATCGATGAAAATAGGTCTACTTTTGATAGTGGGGTGATGGGGAACTTTTCCCAAAAAAGTAGAGCTAGTGCAAGAGATGACAATGCTCAAGAAGGCCAGCTTAATTATTGTGGAGTGATCCAAGATATCTTGAAGCTATCCTTCAAGAGGTTTGATTACTTTCATTTTGATGTGAAATGGTTCAAAGTATTCATCTTTGGAAGAAATGCAACAATGAGGTGGGAGAAGAGTGGTTTGCTTCAAGTAGACTCCACAAAGCTATGGATAGATGAAAGCGATACGTTTGTACTTCCTATTTTGAGCATGTTTTCTTTATGCCAGATTCGAAAGAATGAGAGTGGCTATTTGTTTTACAAGTCTCCCCATGTAGCAGAAAAATTTGTGAGAACATAGACACAGAGGAAATTCCATCTCTAGTGGACTCTGAGATTCATTCGGTAGTCAAGGAGGAAGAGATCATTGTCTGAGATGAAGAGGTCTTTGAAGAAATATGAGATACACAATGAAGTAACAGACAATATGTTGTACGAGAATGATGATCAAGAAGGAGCTAGCATACCAAGAGATCTAGATGTCACCAATGTAGAGATAGATATTCTTTGTGCATCAGATCTCCAAGAGGATGCTAGAATAAAGGATTTCTAAAGAAAACACATGTACATACATATTTGTGTTTATTTTTTTTGCTATGTTTTTTTGTACACTACTATTTTTCTATATTACCATTATTATCATATGCTAACTATTTGAGTTTTTGTTGCAGATCATGATGGGAGATAGTCCTCTATTTACTCTGCATTCCATGATAGAGGAGCAATTCTTAGAGTTTATATCTGAAGTGCCTCCCACTTATATGGTTGCCGCATCACAGTACTGGATCGCTTGCATTAGCACTCCCCCCCCCCCCCCCCCCCCCCGCCTCACTCCTACCAGATTCACTCCCGTCGGCCTCACTCCCACTGGCATCACCCCCGTGGGTGGGGCTACTCCTACCAGAGGTACTACTGGCTTTATGACTCCACCACGACCTAGTGGCTCCAGTAGTCAACATATGTGTTTGACACCTCGATGCAATACAAGTACAGGCACATCTCATCTGTTGAGGTCACACTCTAAAGAAGGAGGTTCCATAAGTGGATCTATAGGTGGCTCTAGAGGAGGCAGATGTTGTGGAGGTAGTGCGACAGATGTTGAGCCTCCCACTTCTACTCCTAGAGTGAGTACCTCAGATGCAGGTACACCACGTACACCTTGGGGTGCTCATGACCATGACAACTCCAAGGTGTATAGTATATGTGATGGAGCTCTGGTGATGGATGCAGTCGGAAAGGCCATGCATCAACGCATATTAAAACTTACCTCCATACAGTTTGGACACCATCACATGTTGAAATGGAGTGAACAGGATAAAGATCATAAAAGCTGTATCACAGAGATGATCTATCAGGAGTACCACCCAGCATCTGGGTATCCTATTGTCAGCTCAAAGTGCATTTAGCACATGGCACGTGAGGTGATGTCCCATCAACGATCCAAAGCTCATGATGCTTTCCAAGCAGGCGTACTGAAGTCTGTATGGTTAGATGCTGAGGAGTGGGATATGATTCATGATGAGCAATAGCAGACTCCTGATCGATATCGCCAGCAGCAAGATGCAGTGGCCACACCTCTAGATATGATCGGACCATCACATTTGGGTAGTGACAGATACAAAACTATGCGTCACGATTTTGTAAGTATCATTTTGATTATTGAATTTTCTTGTGTTAAGCACATCATGTATGTTCATCTAATGTTTTGCATATTTGTTGTAGAAGTTGGCAGTGGGTCATCCTCCGACACGAACTGAGGAGGCTTATGGATATCATCATGGATTGATTGCACTATTGGAGGACTTTGAGGGACATGGTGCATTCATTGCATGGGAGCATCTATGATGAGGTGAGCTTATAAATTTGGTTTGGTGTTTTTAGTTGTTGTTTAGAAATATAATGTCAATTTGTCTCATTTCACCGAATGTGCTCTGTTGCAGGACTACAGATATAGATCTCTTGATCCCTCTCGACATGTGTATGACAGTGGTGTGCCACATTTTGTATTTGGTTCATATATGGGAGTGATGCACCATAATTTTGTATTTGGTTCCTATATGGCAGTGCTTTGCCACATTTTGTATTTGGCTTATATATGGTAGTGGTTTGCCACACTTTTGTACATGGTTCATTTATGGAATATATATCTCTTTTGTACATTATTCATTTATGGGATATTTCTTTTGTACATGGTTCATGGTTCATTCTGGTCATCTCTTTTGTGTCCGATAGTGTTTTGCTTTATCAAATAATGTTTTTGTTGCGATCATCTAAACACGAAATCGACAACCACTAGAGTACATCACATGTAGTCGGTTTTTTTGGGAAGAGTGTATTGTCTTTTGCTACACAACAACATAGTAATGTTGTTGCAGCAAGAGACAACACACTCTATCAAAAAAAAAATGTAGATATGGTCATCGGTATAGGCACAGGTATGAGCGTCAATATGCCCATGTGCATACTGATGCTTGAATATTGATGCTTATACTAACACTTATACTGATGCTTATACGAGGCATATACCAATGCTTATATCGATGCTTATATTGGTGCTTTTGTATCAACACCTATGCATTTGTGCTAGTAGAAGCCCCAATATACGCTTCATATGTTGTAGTGTTTTCTATCGTATTTCCCCATTGAAATTGTGCTTTCAAGGCATCCTTCATTAAGTCCCAAGTAGCTAAATGGTTGTCAGTAAATTGGCCAAACCATTTGTCCATTAGATCTTCCAATGTTGCTAGGAAGAGGATTAGAAATCCATCTTCTCTTCCCATTAACCCTCTTGTTTTACATAGGGCTAAAAATTGCTTGACATGCTCACCAGGATCTTCATGTGCTAATCCTCTAGAGGAAGGAAATTTAATATTCAATTGTGAAATATATATATATATATATATATATATATATATATATATATATATATATATATATATATATATATATATATATATATATATATATATATATATATATATATATATATATATATATATATATATATATATATATATATATATATTAAAACTAAAATCCTATTTTTTATATATTTAATTATATATGTAATCTAATTAAATAACCCTAAAATCTTATTTTTATATATTTAATATATATATTTAATTTAATTAAAAACCCTAAATTACTATTTTTTATATATTTAATTTAATTAAAAATCCTAGCTCTTTTCGGATTTATTTATCTATACTAAAATCCTATTCTTTATAGATATTTGATTAGATATGTACTTTTTTTCTTAATCTATATATATATATATATATATATATATATATAACTAACCCAAGCCCTTTTCATATTTATTTATCTATACTAAAATACTATTTTATATATATATTTATGTATGTATTCGAATTTTTTTCTTAATTTTTTTCTTATATATATTTAATTGAATTATATATATATATATATATATATATATATATATATATATATATATATATATATATATATATATATGTGTGTGTGTGTGTGTGTGTGTGTGTGTGTGTGTGTGTGTGTGTGTGTGTGCGTGTGTGTGTGTATGTATGTAAAAAACCTTAAAGCCTAATCCTAGATATCTAGATCTAAAACATGTATGTATATGTGTGTGTATGTGAGTGTGTGTGTGTATGTGTGTGTGTATATGTGTGTATGTATATATGTGCACATACATGAAAAAGTGTGTGTATGAATGTGTGTGTGTGCATATTTGTCTCTCTTATGTGTGTATGCATGTGAGAGTGTATGTGTATGCATATGTGTATGTATGTGTGTACACATGTGTGTGTATATGTATGCATGTGAGAGTATATCTAATATATGCATATGTATGTGTATGTATATGTATGTGTGTGTACATATGTGTGTATGCATGTATGCATATGTATGTGTATGTGTATGTGTGTGTGTATGTGTATGTGTATATATGTGTGTATGT
The DNA here is from genome assembly GCA_020310875.1 of Ceratopteris richardii. NCBI lineage: Eukaryota > Viridiplantae > Streptophyta > Polypodiopsida > Polypodiales > Pteridaceae > Ceratopteris > Ceratopteris richardii. Next base: position 81,541,061 of record CM035416.1, read on the forward strand.
ATGAGTATGCATGTGTGTATATGTGTGTGTATGTATGCATGCATATACATGAGTATGCATGTGTGTGTATGTATCTCTATATCTCTCTCTCTTTATATCTCTCTCTTTTTCTCTCTCTATTTGTCTCTCTCTTCATCTCTCTCTTTCTCTCTCTCTATCTCTATTTCTAATAAAGGACATAATAATCACTTACATCTATGTGTGCGTGTATGTCTCTCTAGCTTTCTCTTTTTCTCTCTCTCTTTCATCTCTCTCTCTATATCTCTATTTCCAATAGAGAACAAAATAATCAATTACATTGATGTAATTCTTTGGATTGCTATCGCCAAAGCCCAATCAACGTCATCTCTCATCAAATTGCCAAGAACCGATGCCAACATTAGGGGAAAAAATGAACCCTCCTTGGGCCTTTTAGCTTTAGGAGTGATTAGTCATCCACCAATAGGAAGAGGGCAGTGGCCACAGTCTAGTCTCTAAACAAGTAGGCTAGGCTACAGATCATTCCCTTCATGGAAATGTGCCTTTTAAATTGTCCATTAGATCTTTCACAAAATCCAATGGTTCTAGGCCTTCCCCCTGACGGAAATGCGCCTTTCATCCTCGTTCGTTAGATTTTAGTGCCATCCAATGGCTCCGAGCATCTCCTAAGAAGAGGATCAGCCCCATTTGCACTTAGCCTTTGGATGAGGCATGATCCAATGGGTTACATTCTTGTAGAGAGTCTGCAAGTCCCCACGAAGTGTCAGACTTCTCTCTCTAGTCTTTCACGCCTTTTAATTATAACCATCGATCAAAAAGAATCCAAGGGCCATGGATCCTCAAGCTTTTATCAAACATTATTTTATTTTCAAAACCACTAGTGGTTTCATGCAACCATTTAATCTCCTAGATTAAGAACTTCAATCCAAATCTGTACAATGCCCAAAGAGGGTTCATTTTTTCCCCTAATGAAAAGCTCCGGCAAAACAAAAGAAAAGAGAATTTAGAAAAGAGAAAACATAGAGAAAGAGAAAGGATGAAAGTACCGCATCACTTAGCAAAATCTGAGATCTAAAGAGAGAGAGAGACCCATGTGTGTAGAGAGAGAGATTTGTGTTTGTTTGTGCACAATACAATCACAATGCAGGTGGACGAGCACAATGTACGTGCATGCAGAAACTCGACGCTAGTAGTATGTAGTTCAAAACAATAGCAAATGTTGACTTATTGATCTCATGTTTGTTTATGTTAAAAAGATGCCATCGGTATGGATGTCAATATAGGCATCGATATAAGCATCGGTATTTCCAGTAATTTACTGATGCTCATACGAGTGCTCATACCGACGCTCATATTGGTGCCTATACCGGCACCTATACTAGTGGCAACAAATTCCGATGCATATACCAGCACCAATATTCTAACAGTTATACCAATGGTGTCAAGTGACTAAACAATATGATTTATGTGGTCTTTCGAGGCATTTCCAAGGGTCATACTGATGTAGAGGCATGACCGTCAGTATGGCAGCTAGCATTGGTATGCCTCTCATATGTTGTAGTGAAACATCATTGTAGAATTAGAGAATTTACGACTAAGTACAAAGGACACATTCCCTAAATTTTTTATTAGAGCCAAAGCGTTTATGGTGAAACTACCAGATCCTCCCCATGATTTTTTTGTCAAAACATGGCTTGCTAAACCACCTCCAATATCCACACAGTGCAAGATCAAGGAAGTGGTGCTCCCCATAGCAACAACTGATGAATTCATTACCATAGAAACAAGGTTGGAGCAAGTTAGACACCAATATGGAATTAGCTCTTCTTGCCTATCAATATACCCCATGGAACCTAAAGACCCAATAACACACTTGAGGAAAAAGCTTGAAAAGTTAAGAAGAAACAAGCCTTATAAAGAAGAATAAATTGCAGTGACACAATTGAGGCAAGAAATTGAAGCTTTAAAACTACAAAAGGAAGAGGACGCCCAAGTAGAAGAATTGCCATAACTTCCATAGGAGCCGCAAGAACTTCATGGAAGTGGCAAAAAAAATGGACTATGGTGCACCATGTGTAGCAAACACCGAAATGTGTTAAGTGGTTGCCCTCTTTTAAGTGTGACTTTCTTGTTATGGAGGAAACCTGGCCATGAAGCCTAGGAATATCATTGAAGAGGAATTCTTGCCCAAGCATACTAGGGACAAGGAGGAGTCCAACCACCACCAAATGTAATGGATGTTGCACCAAGTCAAGGTAACACCCACATCCTCGAGGTAACTTTGGAAATCGGCCCAAAAGGCCAATCATTTGCTTTAGGTGTGGGGAGTGTGGACATTATCAAAGAAAATGTCCTTAGCTAGAGAATTCTCCTCCTTGACAAAAATTCCCAAAAGCTAGAGACTACTACACCATTTGTTTCCCAAAGAACAAGGGATCCACATCAAGACCTCATATTCATATGATCTTTGTGATTAAGGAAGGAGTTGCAGAAGAAATCGTCATGCCATCACCATCTTTTAGGGTGGTACATCTAGAAGAAATTGAATCTTTTGTTATGTAGGCAAGGATCTCACATAATGGTAATGGACCTCTATATGTTTGGTCCTAGCATGATAGATAGGATTAGCTGCAAGGTGAAGTGAGCTTGTATTATCTCCAAAGATTATTGGTGACCTAGTATATAAACCCAATTCTCTATACAAAAGCTTAATCCAAATGGCTTCTTGAGTGGCATTATCTAGTCCTCTATACTATGCCTCTGTAGAAGATAAAGCAACAGTAGGTTGCTTCTTTGAAGACCATGAAATTGGTTTATCACCTACAAAAGAAATGTATCCAAAAGTGCTCCTCCTATCATCCTTGCATCCTGCCCAATCTGCATCTGAATAGATCTTGATATCAATTTCTGAAGTGTAAGGAAAATACAAACCATGATGTTGTGTACCCTTGAGATACTTCAAGATTCTCTTGGCAGCCTCTAAGTGAGGTATCCTTGGCTTGTGCATAAATTGACTTACCACACTAACTCCATACGCAATGTCTATCCTTGTTAAGGTAGCATAATTCAAGCTACCCACCATACTTTGATAACCTGTAATGTCATTAACTTCATCACCTTCATGGGCACTTAGTTTTAGGTTTACCTCCATTGGAGTACTTGCTACTTTGGCATCCTGCAAATGAAACTTCTTCAACATGTCCTGTATGTATTTTTTCTGAGTAATGTATATTCCAAAGTTAGTATAAACTAACTCAAGCCCAAGAAAATACTTCAATAGACCAAGATCATTGATCTTGAACTCCTTCATCATCTGGCTCTTGATTTGTCTGATTCCATTGACATCATTACTTGTAAGTATGATGTCATCAACATAAACACAAAGGTATATTACCTCTGAATTACTTCTCTTGATGAATAGAGAAGTATCTGCCTTGCTCATGACAAAGCCTTGGTCTTGAAGATAAGTGGTTAATGTGTGATTCCATGCCCTATGTGCCTGCTTCAATCCATATAAAGCCTTTTTCGATTTGCAAACATATGTTACCTTCTTAGGGTCCTCATAGCAAGGAGGTTGTGACATATATACCTCCTCTAAAATCCATCCATTCAAGAAAGCATTCTTGACATCCAATTGGTACATATTCCAATTTTTTAATGCAGCCACACTAACCAACACTCTGATGGTTGGCATCTTGGCCACAGGAGAGAATGTCTCTTCATAATCAATGCCTTGGGTTTGTGCAAAACCCTTGGCTACCAATCTGGCTTTGTACCTATTAATTGTGCCATCAAAATTTCTTTTAAGTTTATAGATCCATCTGGATCCTATTACCTTCATGGAGTCCTTCTTTGGTACTAACTCCCATGTATCACTCTCCTTGAGTGCTTCAATCTCCTCATCCATTGCTTCTTTCCATTCTGTCTTGGTTGTGGCTTCTTCATATGATCCTGGCTCTTCAATTGACAAATCTTTGGCAAGATAAACAGAGTGTTTAGTAACAAGAGATGTATCATACCCATATCTGATAGGTTTTTTGCTTTCTCTTTGTGATCTTCTGATAGATTGAGTTGAATATTCAGGTATGTCTTCAAGCTTCTTCATCTTCATTTTTCCCTTGGACTTCCATGCCTTGAACTCTTCAAGGTTGATAGTGTCTTCATCTTTTGAACTTGAGTCTTCATTCTGAGTAGGTTCCTCCTTTGCAAGACTTGGAAATTCTTCTTCCAAATCATAGGGTAGTTTAACCTTCCTGCATTCATTCTCATACCAAGAATCATTTTCATCAAATACAACATCTTTACTCACCATAAATCCCTTATTGGAAGGGTTATAAAACCTGTACCCTTTTTTATTCAAATCATATCCAATAAAGATGCACTTCTCAGCCTTAAGGTCTAGCTTACCTCTTATCTGAGAAGGAATGTGTACATATGCTACACGTCCAAATATCCTGCAATGGTCAAGTGAGGGTCTCTTACCATGCCATGCTTCATAGGGTGTCATGCCATCAAGGGACTTAGATGGTAACCTGTTTATGAGGTAAGTGGCAGTAAAAACACTTTCTGCCCATAGATAGTTAGGTAACTTTTTTTCATTCAACATAGACCTAGCTGTCTCAACAATCAACCTATTTCTTCTCTCAGCTACCCCATTCTGTTCAGGAGAATACCTTGTGGTGATTTCTCTTTTGATGCCTCTGTCCTGCAAGAAGTTTTCAAATTCATTGGAGAAGTACTCACCTCCTCCATCTGACCTTAGCCTCTTCAAATTCTTTCCTGTCTGATTTTCAACAAGTGCAAGATATTTTTTAAAGCAATAAACACCTCATCCTTGTGCTTCATGAAGTATAATACAGTCCACCTGCTATAATCATCAATAAAAGATACATAGTACCTTGATCCTGAGACTGAGGGGTCTTTGCTTGGTTCCCATACATCTGTATGGACAAGCTCTAGGTAGTCTTCATGCATGTAACCTTTCCTTGAGAAGGGTAACTTGTGAGACTTCCCAAATTGACAAGCACCACACTTATAAATCATATGTTGCTTGGATACATTAGGTATTCCAAGCACACATTGGTCCTTGCATATTTTCTTCAAGGTTCTTTCTTCTATATGCCCTAATCTTTTGTGCCAAATCTCAAGCTCTGAAGTGTTTGATCTTTATGACTGTATAGTGCAATATTCTTTGTGTCTTCTAACTCAAAAGTGAGAAGTCTACCTAATTTTTCTCCTTTAGCAATCCTCTTGAGCCCATGTCTTGGATCCTCCATAAATGCTCCATATTGGTTGAATCTAACCTGCAAACCTTTCTCTACAATCTGTCCAACACTCATCAAATTTTTGGTAATGGTTGGTACGTAGAGTACCCTCCTCAACAAGTTCTGATTTCCATCACAAGTCTTAACATTTCCAACTTTAACTACTGAGTGCTTGGTGTCATCACCTGTTTGGACTTGATGCTTACCTTTTGGTTCCTCAAGATCAGAGAGTAGTGCTACATTGCCAGCCACATGATTTGAGCATCCTGAGTCAATGTAGAATAGGTGGTCATCATTTGTACCTGATTTTGAATTCATGTTCATAATCAGAAGAGAGTCATTCTGCTCTTCTGTGTAGTTGTTGTAGTCCTTTCTAGATTTGAATCCTCCTTGGTAGTTGCCATTGTAATTATTGTTGTAATTGTTGTTGTAGTTGTTGTTGTAGCCTTGATGATGGTTGAATCTACCTCTTGACTGTGAGTATCCACCTCTTTGGTATCCTTTTCCTCTCTGATTTTTGTAATTCCTGAAACACTCATCTGTAGTATGATTTGATAAACCACAAATGTTGCATGGTGAGGATTTATAGGATATCCCCCTACCTTGCTTACCTCCTCTGCCCCTTCCTCTTGATGATCTACCTCTCCCTTCATAGTTGGCTTGGGAGGTAGAGCCTTCATCTTCCACCTTCTTGGTCTTGCCTTTATCTTTAGACTTTTTATCTGTATATAGGGCAAAAGAGTTATTACCTTTGGATGTGTCTCCATTCTTGTTGAGATTTGCTTCATGAGTGAACAATTGTCTCATGAGAGTTGTAAGATCTGGAATTTGCATGTCCATGTAAAGGTCCATGGCAGTGGTGAAGCCTTCCCATTTGTCATCAGCCTTGATCCCATTGTTCACTTGCCTTACAATCTGCTCTTCTTCAATCTCTTCTCCTATGCTTGCTAACTGATCTGCTACATCTTTAATCTTGGTCACAAATTTTGAAAGAGCTTGCTTAGGTTGCTTCCTTAATGTTGTGAATTCAATCCACAACTGATTTTTTCTAGCCCTTGTGTTGGAAGAAAAATATGATGACAAGGTTTCCCAAGTCTCTTGGGATGTCTTACAATTTCTAATGTGTAGCAAAAGAAAATCAGAGATGGAGTTGAGTAAATAAGACCTTGCCAATGCATCCTTAGCACACCATGTGTTGAGCTTTTCATGTTCCTCCTTTGTTGGTAATCCTCTTGTTTTGAATGAGGCAATTCCTCATCTCCTGAGATGTATCCATAGAGACTCCTTCCTTGTAAGTAGGTCTTCATCCTCAAAGACCATGCTTGATAGTTGTTCCTGTCCAATTTATCAATAAATGAAGGAAAACCATCTCCCATTTTACCTTAGTTTGCTCTGATACCATTGTTGGGAAAGATGGATGGATGCTCCAAGAGATTGAGTAGGTACTGCTAAACCTGCTTTGTACCAGCCCCCTAATGCTTCAGACTTGATAAGTAGACCTCCTTAGTTTCCAACGATACCATAAAATGGCCTATGTACTTTGGAAGTGATGTGTGTAATGATTGAACCAAAATAGATAAATTTGAAACTCAAAATCTCATGAAAACCTTCTATTTATGTCTTGACACCTGCTAGATCTTTTGCTCAGTATGACCAACACAGTAGGAATTGGAAAAATTCCTTCTACGGGTATTTAACTAGCTTAGCAAGCTAACTATTCCAAGTGGAATGATGTAAAAAGATAAACTGTGCTAAGAGAAATCAATTTAGCAAGTAAAGCTATACCCCCGATTTTTTAGGATTGTAGCAGACATTGACTAGTGATCACCTCGACACGAATTTGTCTGAAATGGCTGAATAGAATCTCCTCAAATTTTGATATCATGTAGATAACTTCAAGCTGAATCCAACAAGCTTTAGATCATTGAATTTGGTGAAGATTTGACCTAGATATGCACTTCACAAATTGGCAGACTTTCAAGGAGTATAAAAGAGAACTCAGAAATGACTAATGAGAATTCCATTGGCATGAATGTCATTGCCTAATGGTGTAGAAGGTGTGGGCTAGAGTGTACGCCTCACACACACTCAGAATCAGTAATGAGAAGCTCCGGAGTGATAAGTTCTACCTGCGACTTTTTCATGATCATTTTTATAGAGAATGAGTAAAAATTTGAATTCAAATTCAAACTTTTGGCTCCCCATGATCAAGTTCCTATATCCTAGGAGATATTCATTCAATCAAAGAGCTAACTTTTTCCACAAATCCTTTTGATAGGTGTTTACAAAGATTCCAAGTCAATTTGACTTTTACAAAGAGATAAAGTGGTAATAAATCACTAGCAATAGTTCCTATGCTTCTCCATATGTGTATGGACTTCAATGTATCCATCAAGCCAAATGTGTAGGCTTGTGAATTACACCAACAAATATGCAACATTAAAATATTTTTGCTTACTCGTAGACAAGCTCGATTTACCTCTACCCTCTTGATCTGCAACATGCATAATTGATGTGTTTTCTCTAGATTGATCTCTCTACCTTGGGATCACCAAACAAAGGACTTTGATAAGAATTCAAAAGACCATTAAGAACAATCTGCTCAAGTGAACTATCTCGCAAGATTTCATTGGCAACAATCTACTACTCTTTCAAATCCTTGATTTTTGTCAAAAAAGTGTCCATTGAATCTCGTTCATTCATATTCTCTCACTCCCCAACTATTTTCGAAGGTAAGAAACATGAACTTCATTTTTTGGCTGATAATGTGGAAAGAGTATCCCATGCATCTTTAGCTATTCTGCGTAAGTGAATGTGAGAGATAATGTCACATTTGGAAGAAAAATCTATTAATGCATGTGGGTGAACATCTCTACCATCCAAATAAAGTTATTATGCAATAGATACAATAGAAATCGTAGTAGGACCTAGAACATGATAATTATCATCTTCAAAACCACTTGCATTACTTGTTGTCATAGTGTTTGTAGGTGTAGAAGGATATATTTCAACCACCCTACACAATGTTCCACAAGCCTTTTTCTACCAATACATGATGCATCATGTATGCCCACAATTAGTTAGAACCATCAAAATTATCCTCAAAAACTAGCATATCAAATACATCATTGCTTTTGGTCATGGCTAGTGATTATAGCTTGATGCAGACAATTGACTATTTCTCAAAAAAATTCATCACAAATACCCAATTGAGCTGTGCTAGACCTGTAGCAAACTTTGAGAACTTGTATTGGTGAATTGAAAAATATATATGTTTGGCACAAAAGAACAAGATTGCTTGCATAGTCATTGCAATAGTCTAGACAAAATTGCTTGCATATTCATTGATAGTGTGATGATGCATATAGTCTAAGCCTTGTCACAATGAGGCTTGCATATGCCTCTAGTCCACTTAGTGATGACTTGTGAAACTAAATTCATGAAGTTCATATAATTCATTTGTAGAGAGTTCAATCCATGAGGCACTCTCATTTGCAAGGTAATCTAAAAATTGAGTCTCTTCATTGTCTTGAATATTTTGAATGAGAGGTTTTTGTTCAACTTTTCTCTCTTTTTTTCCATCTTACCTCTTGTAGTTGATTCCACAAATACTTTGGCCATTCATCTTCTAGTTCAGGTATGATTGAGCTAATCTCTAGTTCTTCACCAATTGTGTAGCACAATAGTGGGTTCTTTTACCAAAGATTCAATTATATTTGGCAGTTCAATCTTCAATAGGACTAATTATTGGTGCACTCTCTTTGCTAGGTTCTAGTTTAGGTAATTGTAGTTTGTGATCCATCACAGAGAATTGATTCTTGGACTACAATTATGGGTGTGCACTCCATGAGTAAGCTAGCTTCCTCAAGAATTTTTTGAGACAACTCCATGATTTTCTTGCATATGCTAAGCCTTTCTTTTTCTACTTGGGTATCACGGGTAGCATTGGTGGTGTGCTTCCACTCTCAAACCAATTTTGACCCAAGCTTCATATGCTTTGAGCATAATTTCTAAGTCTTCAAGGAGAGGATCTACAAGTACAAATTCTGCATTTTCCCTCCTAGAATTCTTCTTGGGCTCTAAGGTTTTAGATTTCTCCTATGATACCTTTGCACATGCATCTTGCAATTCTTTCTCAAGACTTCCCATTTCCTTTTCCCATTCCTTACTAATATTGTCCTTGCATTGTCCCTAATTCAAATTCTTACATTTATTTTTCTTATCTCTAGATGGATCTTGGTCCTATTGAGGAGAAGATGGATCATCTTCTTCATTGGATTGGTCAATCTCTTGTTGCTTGTCGTGTGTGCATGTCACATACTTGAAGAGGGACTTTCCCTTTAGTTTTGCTACCACTTCCAATGACTTCCATCATATTAAGCAATATAAGAAATGTTTTGTAGACCATGTGGGCAATCTTTAATGAAATGGTCTTTCCCACAATCCTCACAAGAGCCTTCAATTCTCCAAGTAAATGATCTTTATGGTTTTAGACAATTCTTCAAGAAGTGGTCACTCCCACATCTGTAGCATGGACTTTTAGGAGCAAGTGCACCTTCAATGCATTGTTTTCTTTGCACTATAGTGTCTTTTTCCAACATAATACACTCTGGTACTAGACTTGTTTGTCCAATTTGAGTTGTCATTAGTGCCTAGAGGATAGTATGTTTCTTCTTAAAACCATTTTCTTTGCTATAAGTATCTCCTGAGTACTCATTTCTATCTTTGGGATAAGGCTCTGAATGGTTGGAACTTGTGTCTACCATTGCGAGCTCCACATGTATCATAACTCTTTTAGTATTCTACTCGATACATTTGACTAGAACAACATTGCTAAGAGGAGGTGGCTATTGATCTAAAACTGGCCTTTCTATCTCTTGGTTTCCTTGATTGTATGTAGGCTCACCATAATATGGCTCTTTGTAGTATTGTTGTTAGTCTCTAGAAGGGTTTTCATCAACATCCCTAAGAGCATACATAGGCCTAAGTTGATACTATTTTCTATTTTGATATTGTTGCTATTGATACCACTATTGTTGTTGTTGTTGTTGTTGTTGTTGTTGTTGTTGTTGTTGTTGTTGTTGTTGTTGTTGTTGTTGTTGTTGTGGCTGCCTATTGTAATCCATAGGTTGATATGTGGGTACTCCATTGAACATGTATGTTGGATGACCACCATTATAGTTTTGAAATCTTCTCAATGGTTGTGTACTTTGCCCACATGAAACATTGTGTCACTCCTTGGCTTACTCCATTTGTAGCTTATTGACAACCAAGTTGGCTATTTCCTTGATTGAGGATCTTGAAGTGCTAGAGGAAACAACTGCTTCAATCATGGTACAATTGTTGGGATTTTTAACACTACTACTAGATTGTGTTCTAGAAAAACACATTCTCTTATGCATTCATTCAAGGTGGTTAGCCTTGGAATGTCACAAGACAGCATAATTTCCCATTAGTTTATCCCTCTAGGAAGAGAGAGATTAATTTCCTTTTTTATGATTTTTTGCCAATTGGGCATCTATCTATGTATTGGTTGAAATGTCTAGTCGCTACTCGTAAAGATTCATTACTAGCCTAGTTGAAGCTAAAGATCAGGGAAGTAGGGTCTACTTGCCTCCTCTCTTTGAGAATTCCCCAATGAAATCTTCTACGAGAGACTATAGATTTTTCAACATCTCAATTGTCAATGATTAAAACCATGACAATGCAATTCTAACAAGGGTTAAGCCAGAAGCTTCACACTAGGAAAAAAGTTACTAATATGTTTAGATCTCAAGGCGTTATTGAATTTGGCTACATGATCATAAGGATCAGTAGAAAGGCATTGTAACAATTCTTCATGCACTTCACCAATTGGGATGGCTAAAGGTGTCGGCCTGGATCTAGATTCCTTGGCATCAAGTTGGCTTCTTGAGCATTTATTGTACATTAACTTGCATTTGCCTGTGCATTGGCCAAAACTTGAGAGTTCTGTTCTTGAGGTGATGCCCTAGCTTGAAATCTATTTGGTGGCATGCCTTGAGATCTAGAATTCAAACCTCATCTAGATTTTTAGGTGGTCTCAAAGATTTTTATACTTGTTGATGTTCTACATCTATTTCCTTGTAAATTTGATCCATAATTTCCTAGGTTGCTTCCAATTGTTTAGGGATTAGGACCCGTGTATAATCTTTATGGATCAATGGTCTCCCAATATGAGTTCCCTAATTTATCTTTGATCATAGGAAGTACGCTCCGAATAAACCTATATGAAACTCATAGACGCACTTTTTCGGCAGATGGGCTTACAACATTATTGGACCAACATTGCTTTCAAGTAACCTTACCTAAGTAGATAGCCTTCCATGAGGGCTAAGATTTAAGCCATATGAACTTAAATTCATTTCTTTCTCTTGCTGAAAGTGGAATCTAAGGAGGTTAGATATCATCATCACTTGTGTCTCCTTAAAACACAGTTTCTCCTTTGTCGTTCATATGGGCAGGGTCAAGAGTGAGTATGTATACTCTACCCTCTCTCTTCATAGTGATTTTCACAAAATTTCATGACTCGATGAAGGGTAACCATCAAGCAATTAGAGCTTTTAAGACTAACCACCTCGTGATTTAGGTCATCTAGGTAGATGCCTACCATGTGGGAATTATAATTTTGGAATCGCAAAATAAATACAATAATCCTGGCTTGAGGGGTAGGCTTCATTAGGATTGATTGGATTTTCATGCATGTCTTTTGAAGCCACCATTTTATTACAATCAAAGTCTGACTTGCTAGTACATGAAATCACTCATGAGTGACTCAGGTGCAGATTGCTACTCCCAATATAGGAGAAATGAATTTTCGTGGAATTACAATCCCATTGGGTCCTATCATATCTAAGGTGCATTGAGATGAGAAAAATGCAACAAGTCCACAATCACATGAATGAAAATAATTACCAACCAAATTTCTATGTTATAGTCAAATGACTTTCTTACTTTAATTCAGTTGGAATCAATGCTCTTTTGAAAACGGCGAGCAATTATACAAAGTTGGACAAGGCTACATTGGGATCTGAAGTTCATGTCTATCTGGCATCCACTCATTGAGATCAAAAAATCGATTCTCATGTGGCAAATTCTCCACCGTGGTATCTGGACCAACTTAAAGGCTAACAAAATTTGTGGAGCTCCACCGTGGTGCAAGCGATGCCACCGCAGCATCAAGGATCTAGGTCACATCTTCTTCACTTGCCCCAAGTCTCTCCTGCTCTAGGGGACCCTTGGGAATATTTTGAGACTTCAGGCACAAATCACCTTGAAGCAAATGCTGCTTGGCGAAGCGATTGGCTTCTCAGCGGCACTATGGAACACTATAAGAGGGGAAACCCTCTGGACGATATGGAGGGAGTGGTGTGCCAGCAAGTTTGGACACCCTCCTAAAGAGTGGTCGATTGAGAAGTCCCTATACCTCCTTGGCAAAAGAATCTCCAACTGTAAGAGGTCCCCACCTTTTAGGCATCATAAAGTGTTTCTCATCAAGAATAACAAGATTAAACCCAAGTGGGTCCCACATGAGGGGGATGAGAGGATTGTTAACCTCCTTTGTAACACTCTTTAGTCTCGCAAGTTCTACCCCTGCTTTGTGGGACTCGGGCAGTCCCAAGGACACTAGTCTCATCCTAAGCATTACTTGCCAGTTATAGAGGAAAGTTGGTCATGAGGCCCAAGAATGTCAATCAAGAGGGATGTATGCGCAAACATATTGGGCACAAGGAGGATCCCAACCACCAACTAATGTGATGGTGGTTGCACCTAGTCAAGGTAAGACTTATAACCCTCAATCTAGGGATAACTTTGGAAATGGGCCTAGGAGGCCAGTTATTTGTTTTAGATGTGGAGAATGTGGGCATTACCAAAGCAAGTTCCCTCTACCAAAAAATGTCCCTTCTTGTAGAAATTGCCCAGAGGCTAGGGACCATTATACCAATTATTGTCCAAAGAACCAAGCATCTACATCTCGGCCTCACATTCAAATGATCTCAGTGAACAAAGGAAAAGTTGCAGAACAAGTAAGTGTGCTATCACCATCTACAGGAGTAGTGCAGTTAGAAGAAATTGACTCTTTTGTAATGCAGACAAAAGGAAGGGCTCAAATGGACATAGGCCAAGATTCAATTACTAGTAGATTGAACAAAGGCAAAGGGATATCCGAAGACAAGTCCAATACTTGTGAAGATACAAGCCAAAGAGAAGATCTCATAGGTACTAGTGATGTCATTGGGCATGCATTCAATAGGGCTCGTGAGGAGTTGGAACAATCAAATATAGTCCATGATCTTAAGGAATCTGAGGCTTCAAGACTACTCAAATCAATTAAAAAAGAGGTCACTATTTTTTACTTAACAAATATGGATACAAACTTTAGGTCAAAGCTCTTGCAGTTCAATGATGAGGCCTCCACAACAACTTTAGTGGCAAAGGCTATTGCTATGAACAAGGATAAATATGTAGGGGAAGCCCCACTCATAGATTATAAGAGCTCATGTCTAACAGTCACTATCAAAGAACATCAGTTACAAGGAGCTATTCTGGACGGAGGTTCTGGCATTAACTTGGTGCCTTAACAAACAATGAAAACGATTGGACTCCAACCTTCAAGACCTGCTAACTGTTGGGAGATTTGGCACTTCAATGTGCTTGGTTCTTGCATGGAAAACAGGGTTTGAAGCGAGGTGTATGCTACTCAAGTTATCACAATAGATAGGATATGTATCAACCTACAAATTCAAGTCCATAAACAACTTCTTAAGCCACATAAGTATGTGACTTGTGCAAGTGCTCTATACTCAGCCTCCTTAGATGATAAAGCAACTGTCGGTTGCTTCTTTGACATCCAAGATACAACTTTGCTTCCAAGCATCACTAGATAACCACTAGTGCTTCTTCTATCTTCTTTGGATCCGGCCCAATCCGCATCAGAGTATGCCTTGACCTGCAAATCATCATCATATGCATAGCATAATCCCTCATTTATAGTACCCTTTAAGTACCTAAGCATTCTTCTTGCTGCGAACAAGTGAGTAGTCCTTGGACTATGCATAAATTGTGACAAGAGGCCTACTCCATAAGCTATATCGGGTCTTGTGATGGTTGCATAATTGAGTGATCCAACAATAGTGTTGGAAGTGAGGTAGGCCCTTAGCTCATGTCATAGGTCCATGGTTCCATAGGTCGAGTATATATACAACATTAATTCTAGCAATCTTCCATATTGACAAAACATGAACATACCACAACTTAATCATAAAAATGATGAGATAAAGATAGAGAAAGAATAGACGTCATGTGTAAGGTTTTACGTAAGCCATCGCTTACTCATAGTATCATATATACCAATGTTCAATGTACAATGTGGGAGCAAAATTCTCAACCACTCTATGTGATGAGAAATAGATGCATGAGTAAATGTACAATGTAACAAACATATTCAGATGTATGGGCAGTAATCTGAATATACATGAGATGTGTGACCTTATAGGTTATAGAAGAGTGAATATGAGTGACTGAAAGAGGAAGGATCAATGTGAACGGAAATCCTCAAACTCATGTGAACACACCTTCTCAAACACCTCATAAAATATGCATAAAGCATATACGTACTGATTCTCTTGTACCTATGTTGAATAGGACTCCTCCTGATATGAACGCCACAACCTCCATAAACTTCAAGTAGTACCTGTGTGCATAAAGAGAATATGTACCTGAATACTTTAACATAAGATGTGAATCTTATGTTAAACTCCATCCAATGTCTTTGAAGTAGCTAGACATCTTCTTGTAGAAGACAATCTTCAACCTAACATCTTCGTGTAGAAGATGATCTTCAAATACGCCATGTAGATGGTCCCACCCAATGTCTTTGAAGTAGCTAGACATCTTCTTGTAGAAAATAATCTTCAACCTAATATCTTCCTGTGGAAGACAATCTTCAAAGGCATTATGTAGATGGGCGATCCTCACCATCAAGCTGCTAATGACCAAGTCTTCTTGCCATAAACAAGAGATAACCTCCTCTCCATGAGGTAGAGTGTGAGCACACCCTTCATCTTCTCCAAGAAGAATCACCAAGAAGAACTCCATAGCTGCTCCTCAACATGCTTCAAGTTAGCACCATGGCTGCCCCATGTGCTAGAAGAAACACCACCTCTACTGAGGTCCAAGCTCTAGAAAGCTTGTGTTGATCCTAGGTGAAGGATGGATACAATGAGCCCAAAGTGCTTCTTTTATAGTATTTGATGATCCTTGAAAAGCTCATAATAAAGCAATAAATCATAGCGATCGTAGATAAAAAATCTCTTCGCATATATCTCCGTCCGTCGTTTTCGTAATTGGAAAACATCCGCAAAAAAACACGTTTGCTATTGAGTTTAATTAAAGCAAAAGTATGTCTGAAAAATCGCGAACGCTCTGCGTGCTGCTCACGGGATTTGAACCCGGACCACTAGGGTGAGAGGATAGCGACTTAACCATCTTGCCCACGCTCATTGCTTGTACAAGAAATGAATACGATTACTATATATGCTTGTGGCGCCCGTTTGCTTGTAGGAAGGAGTCATATCATAGCTACACATGGTATGTTAGCTTAGCAAAATTTGACCCAATTGAACATTGTTTCCAACAATCCCCCCTGCAATGTCATATTGGTACAATCTGAACTGGATCTGCAAACTTTATAATCTGCAAATTACCACAAGCTTCAAATAGCCTGTCACAAGCTTCAAGCTTGTACTTCTGCACCTCAGAACTTGTTCTTCAAAAGTCTTCTTCAAAACTGAATTTGACTTTCCTTCAAGAAACTTGAACTTGCTAAATATGAACCATAATACTTGAGAAAATATGCAAACTAGATATCCAATAGTGTACACATCAAGCAATCACTGCTCAACAAATGTAGCATGAACTGTCTCTGAACCTGCTATCTCCTTTCTTCAAAAAACTGAAAACATACACTGGGATCTATATATTTGCATTTACCTTATGACAAAGGTTTCTCAATGTACTTCTGCTGTGTCATGTAAATACACTAAACAAAATCAGGAACTGAATCCTGGAATCTGTGACTGTCAACTCACAATGTAGTGTATTATGAACACTGCTGGTTCATCTCTGACTGTACTCAACTCAATATGAGTCAAAACATCTATGATGTCATCATGTCTTTATCCTTTAAATCCTTCATACCTCTTTCCTTCAGAACTTGGTATAAACATATATGTGCGCACTTTTGAAATATACCTTTCTGAAATATCAAGCTTCTCTTTAATAGAACTCTGGAACCTTCTCCTGAACAGGAACATCCTAACAGGAACTTTCTCCAAACATTCTTCTTCTTCCTTCTTCTTTCAAAGCTGGAACATAAAGAGAACCTGACAAAGGAAATATAGGAATACCTGTAGGTATGAATTTGCATTCTTTCACATATGGCTGAAAATAAGTCTTCATGTTTCATCACCCCCCTGGATGACTTAACACTAGTATCCAAAATTCTTCATATATATCAGACTTTATGAAATCTGGAACGTCTTCCTTCATAAATCTGATGTTCAGTGATCAATACCTGTATCTGAAACAAAATCTATGAATCCTTTTTATTAGCACTGTACACATGCCAATAGCTTTCCATGTCATTCCTCAGCTTTCCAAATTGTAGAATAAGGTTAGCTGTTCCTAACATAAGAAAACCTTGCTGAAAGCATTTTAGGATTCATAACCTTCTGTAACATAACAAGTATTTCTATCTCTCTGCAACAAAAATTTGATAGAATCTGAATCTTTGACTTACTTCTTCCAATGTTAAGAATATTCACAAACAAAGGATAGACAACTGAATCATAAATACTCAAGATCATACAATATCATTCAAGTTCAATGATCTCTCTTGTGTAGAATCTGCTGTCATCAAACCTTCATGACTGAATGTTTGATTTACTTCCTGAATGTCTCTAAGTGTCCATGCTTCTCAAAAAGCTGTAAAACTTTTCTTCAAACAAATCCTTTCCAAGAATCTGCAATTCTTACTTGAAACATAAGTGGACAAAACTTCTCACCTTGAGAACTCCAAAAGCTGCAAGTTGATACTTCATAACTTTCATATTTTACCCGGGTGAAATGTGATAGTACCTGCTTGATTTTCTTTTGGCTAACTCCACTTTTCAATCAAGTGATAGGATCTGATGGAACACCTTTTTGAATACAAACATGTATCCAAAAATCAAGACAAAAGTAGATTCTCCAACTGATTTGTACAGCAACAAGATTCTGAATTTTCTGAAGTTTCTGAAAATATTGAATATGAGGTAACCTTTTCCAAACATAAAACCTCAACCCAAGTCTTCAACATCTGCTACAAAAAACTCTTTTACCTCAAGAGTTAGATAAAGAAGAAATATTTTTCTTTGCAACTTGTCATATACCAAGTAGCTCTGTATTGACACTCCAAGAATTCTTTGAGGGAACATATAAGCTGCCTGCTTAAAAGCTTCATAACTCATATACATATGAGTCAAAACATATATCTGCTGCTTTTCTTTCTCTCAATGCAATTCTTTGTCAAATCTACTAAATCATGACCAAGTGTAATGCAAAACAAGAAACTGCTTCTTCTTTAAACAAGATGTTCTCGTAGACTTGTCTTTGGGTGTAGAGGATAAAATAGGAAAAGTATATGGAAAATAAATGAGAAAAGGAAGCCTTACTTTTCTTTTAGAAATGATGGACTTTCTTCTTCTGCATCTTTCTTCCACCTGACGATAATGTCGACATCTTCAAACTTCTCTTCCATACCTTTTGTTCTCTTGATCTTGAAGTAGCAAACACTCTTGACTTCTTCAAACGAACTTTTCTCTTCCTCTAATGTAAGAGTAAGAGATAAAAAAAAACATGGTATACAAATGGAAGTGAATATAGAATCATGTTTTATCATCTCCTCATATCTCTGAAAAAAACTCTGCTTCAAATGTCTGAAACGACTAAATTCACCAATCGTTGTCTGAATGATGAATTGCCCTTCTAGAGTTACCTTCTCTAGATACATTTGTACCTTGATATCCAACCAACTTACAACAGAAAATTGGCTGAAAAAACTCATCTCATCTCTGCACTTGTCTTCTTAGATGAACTTTCTTGCCATGAAAGAGATCTCTCAAAACTCGCTAGAAAAACCTCTAGATACCTGTTTTGATGTAGCCTTTAACTTTCAAATAATGAAAGTGTATAAAAGTACTCCTTGAATTTCTTCAAATCTCTTCATAACTGCTCTTCTAAGATATGACCTGCAAATGATAATCTGATAGTAGAAAGTGATACCTCTGATTTGATGTTGATCTGCTTCATTCATCTTCTCTAAACCATTGTTCTTCCTTGAATTTGAAGTAGCCTTCTCTTCATCAAGTCTGGGTCTTCAAACAATACTTTTGTAAAGTATTTGCATACTCTTCAAAAATATTCGGCTGCTAACAGATCATCAACTTCATACTCCACACTGATGAATACACATGTAACTGAAATGTCTAATTCTCAAATCTCTACTCATCTAGATTAAGTGTGTATGTCAAATGTCAAATATTAGAAGATGCTTTCAAATCATATGTTGTAATACTGGAAGTCTGGGAACCTGAGATATGAATGAGCCTTAATGTATTGATGCCAAAGATCTAAAGTTCTGTAACAAAACCTTAGTGCTCTGATACCAAAACCCTAGAGCTCTGATACCAAATGTTGGAAGTGAGGTAGGCCCTTAGCTCATGTCATAGGTCCATGGTTCCATAGGTCGAGTATATATACAACATTAATTCTAGCAATCTTCCATATTGACAAAACATGAACATACCACAACTTAATCATAAAAATGATGAGATAAAGATAGAGAAAGAATAGACGTCATGTGTAAGGTTTTACGTAAGCCATCGCTTACTCATAGTATCATATATACCAATGTTCAATGTACAATGTGGGAGCAAAATTCTCAACCACTCTATGTGATGAGAAATAGATGCATGAGTAAATGTACAATGTAACAAACATATTCAGATGTATGGGCAGTAATCTGAATATACATGAGATGTGTGACCTTATAGGTTATAGAAGAGTGAATATGAGTGACTGAAAGAGGAAGGATCAATGTGAACGGAAATCCTCAAACTCATGTGAACACACCTTCTCAAACACCTCATAAAATATGCATAAAGCATATACGTACTGATTCTCTTGTACCTATGTTGAATAGGACTCCTCCTGATATGAACGCCACAACCTCCATAAACTTCAAGTAGTACCTGTGTGCATAAAGAGAATATGTACCTGAATACTTTAACATAAGATGTGAATCTTATGTTAAACTCCATCCAATGTCTTTGAAGTAGCTAGACATCTTCTTGTAGAAGACAATCTTCAACCTAACATCTTCGTGTAGAAGATGATCTTCAAATACGCCATGTAGATGGTCCCACCCAATGTCTTTGAAGTAGCTAGACATCTTCTTGTAGAAAATAATCTTCAACCTAATATCTTCCTGTGGAAGACAATCTTCAAAGGCATTATGTAGATGGGCGATCCTCACCATCAAGCTGCTAATGACCAAGTCTTCTTGCCATAAACAAGAGATAACCTCCTCTCCATGAGGTAGAGTGTGAGCACACCCTTCATCTTCTCCAAGAAGAATCACCAAGAAGAACTCCATAGCTGCTCCTCAACATGCTTCAAGTTAGCACCATGGCTGCCCCATGTGCTAGAAGAAACACCACCTCTACTGAGGTCCAAGCTCTAGAAAGCTTGTGTTGATCCTAGGTGAAGGATTCATACAATGAGCCCAAAGTGCTTCTTTTATAGTATTTGATGATCCTTGAAAAGCTCATAATAAAGCAATAAATCATAGCGATCGTAGATAAAAAATCTCTTCGCATATATCTCCGTCCGTCGTTTTCGTAATTGGAAAACATCCGCAAAAAAACACGTTTGCTATTGAGTTTAATTAAAGCAAAAGTATGTCTGAAAAATCGCGAACGCTCTGCGTGCTGCTCACGGGATTTGAACCCGGACCACTAGGGTGAGAGGATAGCGACTTAACCATCTTGCCCACGCTCATTGCTTGTACAAGAAATGAATACGATTACTATATATGCTTGTGGCGCCCGTTTGCTTGTAGGAAGGAGTCATATCATAGCTACACATGGTATGTTAGCTTAGCAAAATTTGACCCAATTGAACATTGTTTCCAACAAATAGACCTATACAAAGTGTCATCTTCAAGAGGATTATCATCACTAGAGCTCAGCTTCAAATTAACCTCCGTTGGATTGGAGATTGGCTTGCAATTTATCATTCCAAACTTTTCAAGTACATCTACAATGTACTTCCTTTGCATCAACATGATTTCATCTTGTTTGTAAACAACTTCAATGCCAAGAAAATACCTCAATTCCCCAAGATGTGAGATCTTAAATTCTTTACCTAGCTTGGATTTGATGTCTTCAATTCCCTTTATGTCATTACCTGTGATAATAAGATCATCGACATAAACACAAATGTAGGCAGCTAGTTCACCTCTTTGCTTCATGAAGAGAGAGTGATCTGCATCACTTTGTTTGTATCCACACTTGATAAGCTATTCCACCAATCTATGATTCCAGGCCCTTGGTGCTTGTTTTAGGCCATAAAGAGCCTTTTGCAACCTGCAAACATGTGTAGGAAATTTACTACTTACAAAACCTTGTGGTTGCTCCATATACACTTCTTCTTCCAGGTCTCCATTGAGGAATGCATTCTTGATGTCCAATTGGTATAATCTCCATCCTTTGGTGGCTGCCATAGCTATTAAGGTTCTGATGGTGCTCATTTTAGCCACGGGTTGAAAGTTTGTTCAAAATCCACTCCATATGTTTGTGCAAATCCTTTTGCAACAAGCCTTGCTTTATACCTAGAGATAGTCCCATCCGCTTTCCTCTTTACCTTGTAGACCCACTTGCTTCTTATCACTTTCAAGCCATCCTTCTTGGGCACAAGACTCCAAGTCTTGTTTTCTTCAAGAGCTTCAATCTCTTCCTTCATAGCTTCCTTCCATTCTTTATACCTATTTGCTTCTTCAAAACATGTAGGTTCATGATCTTCTACAAGTTTATTCATATAAGCATAATGAGTTGCCATAAATGAATCATATGTGAGCCTATCTACTGGATACCTTGGCCTTAAGGACTTCCTCTCTTCACCTTTTGGAGGTATGAACCTTCTATTTCTTGGTTTATGCTTTGGTACATGTGAAGATTCTCCATGGTCTTCACCGCCCACTTCAACTCCATCATCGTCTAGCTCCACAAGCTATGCTCTCCCTTTTGTTGAATGACTTGATGCTGAATTTCCTCTTGCTTCCCCTTTCCAAGGTGATGAAATCTGATCTTCATCCTCTAAACTTGAGCTTTGATGACCACGTAGTTCAATACTTGTTTGTCTTTGAGCTTCTTCATGCCTAGATCCATCATCTTCATGTTCCTACAAATACTCTACCTTCTTGTACCATGGAAGTAGCTCATCAAAAGCTACATCTCTTGATAATTTGAGCTCCTTTGTATTTGGATTGAAGCACCTAAAACCCTTTTGATCATTTGCATAGCCAATGAAGACACACTTTTCCAACTTTTCTTGCAACTTATGCCTTAGCTCACTAGGAACATGAACATAGCATGTACAACCAGATATTTTGAGGTAGGAGAGGTTTGGCTTCTTACCATACCAAGCTTGATAAGGTGTTGAGGTGTGTATTCCTGAAGTTGGAGCCCTATTCATGAGGTATATGGCTGTATTGACTGCATCACTCCAAAAATGGTTGGGCATATTCATTTCATTCAACATTGTCCTAGCTATCTCTGCAATGTACCTGTTCTTCCTTTCTGCAACCCCATTTTGTTGAGGTGTATACCTGCATGTTACTTGCCTTTTGATGCCTTGCTCCCAAAGAAAATCTGAAAATTCATTTGAGAAGTACTCCCCCCTCCATCGGACCTTAGCTTCTTTATGAAGTTACTTGTCTCCTTCCCAACCATAGCTTTGAACATTTTAAAGCATTGAAACACATCTGTTTTTTGCTTTTGAAATAGATCCAAACCATGCAAGTACAATCATCTATAAAAGTCACAAAATACCTATTCCCTCCTAGGGATGGATCCTTGGTTGGTCCCCATACATCTGTGTGAACCAATTCAAGTGGATGTTGACTGATGTATCCACTCTTCTTGAAGGGAAGTCTTGATTGCTTACCCGTTTGACAAGCTTCACATAAGTTCTTCATTACTTGACCTTGAAAACTTGGTAGACCTTCCACTAGCCTCTTTTGCTACATCTCCTTCATCCTTTGAATGTTGATGTGGCCAATTCTTTTGTGCCACAAGTCCAAATCCGCAATTTGCTTATTACCAAAAGTAAAGTATACATGATGTGAAGGATTTGGTTTTATCTCTAATGTAAACAATCTTCCTTGCTTCTTTCCTCTTGCAACCAGCTTGTAGCCTTGTTTTGGGTTCTCCACAAAGCATCCTCCTTTGTTGAATCTCACTTGGTAGCCTCTATCCACCATTTGTCCCACAGATACCAAGTTCTTGGTGATTGTAGGTACATGAAGCACATCTTTGAGATGGTTACTGCAAAGTTTGGTCGCAACTCATATGGTTACTGCAACTGCTATTGATATACCATGTAGTATCTACATTGTTTGAGCTTCCACACATATGCATCATAAGGAGATTTTCATTCTCAGAGCTAGTGGATGCATAAATACCTTGCCCTTTGTATGTTGAGGCTTTGTTGTAACTCCTTTGGTTGCTGCCTTGGTAGAAATCCCTTGCATAATGTCCATGTCATCCACATATGTAGCATCCTTGACCATCTTGGCTTCTTGATTGTTGATGTCTTCCTCCTCTTCCTCTTCTCCTTCCTCTTCCTTTATATGAAGAGCCTTCTTGGTCATGTCCTTGATTGCTTTGTCTTCCTCCAAATCTTCCTCTTCCCCTACTTTGGTTGCCTCTTTGTGTTTTGCCCCTTGAGTTTCCTACATAAAACACTTGGGCATCCTTGCCCTTTGATGAACCTCCATTTATATTCATTTCTTTGGTTAACATAAGAGAAACCAGTTGCTCAAAATCTGGAAGTGTGTTCCTTACATAAACTGAAGTGGTGAATGGTTTCCACTTTTCATCATCCCTCAAACCATTGAGGGTATACGCCACTAGATCATCATCATCTATGTGGCTGCCAATAGATCCCAATGCATCTGAAAGTTCCTTGACTTTGAGAATGAAGTCATTGGTGCTACTCCCTGAGGTCTTCTTTAGATTGTTTAACTCATTTTTAAGTTGAATCTTCCTTGCTTTAGTACTAGTAGAGTAGAGCCTCTCCAAAGTTTCACAAACTCTCATGCTTGAGTCTAGGTCTTGAATGTGTCCTATCATACTATTGCTAATGTGTTGTGAAAGAATGAAAATAACTCTTTTGTCATGCTCATTCCATTCCCTAAATGCTCTCAGCTGGTCATTGGTTGGATTATCCCCCAACCTAGGTCTTGGATCAGTCCCACTGATCAAACCCCAAAGACCTTTGCCCATGAGATAGTTTGACATCCTAAACTTCCAAGGGGTATAGTTGCCTTTGTCAAGTTTCTCTATTTGAGTGTTGAACTCACCCATATCTTACTTTCCCTAAGGTTTGGAACTCTTCCAATACCTCCTTGAAGTGCTAGTCATGCAAAAGTAAATTGATGTTACCTCCAAGATTAGATCTCCTTTGATAAACTCCAAGTATGCTTCACTTGACGAGGATCGAGTGCTCCCCCTTGATGAAAATCTTTGTCCGGCTTCCTTTGGTGAAGAAACCTTTTAAAATCCAGCTCAAATAGCTCTTTTCCTTTGTAATGGATGCCCTCCAAGCACTTCAAAATGCTCTGATACCACCGTTGGGAGATTTGGCAACTCCCTATGCAACTAGAAGCGTAATGTGACCTCCCAAGGTACACTCAATTGGACACTGTTCTAGTGTTCTAGTTATTTCTCAGATCTGGTACAACGACTTCCCGATATATTTTAACCACTCAAGGTAGACTTAAAGAGCTTTCTATCAAGACAAATTTCATCTAAAATGGATGCTCACACATGAAATGGAAATATTTGCAAGTCAAACTACTTTGCCAACACTCTCACAGACCTCTACTGAGACACACCTTCACTCTAGATACAATAACTCAGAGAATATGCAGAGAAAGATCCCGAGATTTGAACCACAATTAGAGGACTATATTAGCTATGCAACTAGAGTAAAATCACAACAAATGTATTTCTACAATAAGAGAACCAATGGATACAACTCAGAGAAATAGAGACTAGTCACTGCTAGCATAGACAGTGAGATATCCTAACCCAAACTTGGGATGGAAGCAAGAAGGGGGATTGCTTAAGCTAGGAGGTTGCTTGCTAGAGTTCCAACACTCTAAGAACACTCCAATACACAAAAGAAACACACGAGATCACCCAAAAAGTCGTGATCCAAGCCTATTTTAAATAGAGCAAGTAGACTCCTATAATCTAGGAACCTCTTTTCCTAAAATTGCTCCTCTCTAAGTTAGAGGAATTGATTGGAATGATTTGGGGAGTTGTTGAGTGATTCTTTTTGGGGAAATCTCGTGACTTGAGGCTTTCATACATTGGTCCACTTGTATAAATTATTTTGCCCACGAATTTGTACTTTGAAGCTTGATTTTTTTAACACTAACTTCACTATAACATTCGCAGATCAAAGCATACTAAAACCATTGGGAGTGGTCCCTAGAGTCCTAGTGGAGATACAAGGTAACATCTTCACCTTGGATTTTGTTGTCTTAAGGCTACCACAGGTAGATGGAAGTTTCCCCTGTTGATCGAGAGACCTTGGTTAAGGCATGCCAGTGTGCTACATGATTGGGGTAAGGACACAATGTGGGTAAAGCAAGAGGGAAAAGAGTTGTAGAAAATATTTTTAGAAGAAGGTCTAGACAACCAAAGACATACTAGCACAATGCAAAAAATTGGTATTTTTATGGAAAAAGATATGTTGGACAACCCAAAGGCAGATTTATAGGAAGAAGAAAACATGTTGCCTTGGATACATGGAGAAGACTCATCTTCCTGATATGGAATTTTTCCAACAACTCAAGGAGAGAGGAACTCTACGAAGGAAAAGAGGATATCATTCAAGTTACTGATTCGAGTGAGCCAGTCGCAAGCCACAGAAAGAAGAAAAGAAAATCCCTTAAGGGCAACACTAATAATGAAGTTGATTCGAATCCTATATCAATGGTCACTTGGTTATGGATATTGATATGGATATCATCTATTATGATAATTTTTATGGATATTGGCTACAGTGCAGGGCTTTACAAGGATGTGGAAGGAGTACCTACATGCCTTTGGAACACAAGATTCCATTGGCTGAAGAAGCTGGAATAGTAAGAGGGAAATGTACAAATTAATTCAAAAAATAGCCAAAATAGAGAAACAAAAGACAGAGTATGCTGGAAATATTATTCCAATGAAGGATTCAGGGTGGCCCTATCAAATGGTCAATGTGCCCAAAAGGAAGACAACTCAAATGAAGTGTGGTGCAGTTAGAGACTCTAAAGGGCAAAGAGCTTCCATTGCTCATCATATATAGTCTCAAGGCCTATCATCAATAAGTAAAGCTTTTTGGATGACCTGGAACTTACAAAATTTGTCCATGTTGTACATAGCCTTCTTGTATCATTTGGTTGCTTATGTTTTATTCATTTTCATCAATTTTCATGCTTTTCCTTTGAGTTTTTATGAAAATCTAGAAGCCGTTTCATAGATCTCTTCATGAACACCTTGTTGGAAATTTTTAGGATTTTTTAAAAAGAATTTTTAGAATTATCTAGAATTTTTTTATCTTTTTTCAATGTTATTTTTCTTGATATAATAGAAGAAACATGGAATCTCTCTGTATTTTTTAGTGTGAAAAGTTCTCTAGAAGCTTAGAGAATTTTTGGAGATTCTTTTTTGGGAGTTTTTTGGATTCTTTTAGATTTTATTTGGATTTTGTGTCTATTTTTTAGATATTTAAGAAAAAAAGTGACCCTCTAGCTTTTGTTTTTTATTCAAAAAAATATCTCTCTACCTCTCTATATCTCCTCTCTCTACCTTCTCTCTCTATCTCTCTCTATCTCTCTCTATCTTCTATCTTTACCTCTCTCTATCTCTCTACCTCTCTCTACTTTGTCTTCCCTCTCTCTAGCCTCTCTCTATCCTCTCTCTACTCTCCCTCTCTCCTCTCTCTAACCTCTCCCTACCCCCTCTGCCCCCTTATCAAAGCCCCTATTTTTCTATCTAGGACTTTTTAGTTCCTAGGAGGGTTACCCTACGGCATCGAATTGTGTGCAACTGTAAGGGGTAATAGTGCTCCTGGAAGCCGCCAAGCTCTCTTTGACATCCCATTGTAATGGTTCTTATGAAAGTGATTCAAAACGCTTTCTTGGCAAACATCTTGGCATTGCATGTTCTTGTGTTCTTGCGCATGCCTTGGGTCTTCTTTCGGGCCTTGGGCATTTGGGGCAGTCCAAGACGTCTCAAGTGGTATCAGAGCACGAGCTTAGGGGAAGCCTTTGGATGGGCAAACTATCACACCTCTGCCGACAATGCCATCAACGTCCTGGGACCATCTTGGGTGAGTCCTTTTGACATCACGCGTACGTTTTCCCCTCCCCTCCCACCCTCTCCACGGGTGCTACCCTCCCTTCCCCCCCTCTCTCCCCCGTCCCTCTCCATTACCCTCCAAGTGTCATCATCACTATGCCCTGTCATCGGTGTGCCCACGTTCCGTCGTCACTACACCCCATCATCTATGCACCCCCATGCCATCATCACTACGCCCCACCGTCAGTGCACCCATGTGTCACTATCGCTACTCCCCACTGTCACCGCATACACGCTTCCATTGTCACACCCCCATCGGCGTGTTCGGTTATCGCCATTGCACTCTCACCCCGTTGCCACGCTCTCACCCCACTATCACACTCTCATGCCACCGTCATGCTCTCCCGCCATCGCCATGCTCTCTTATCACCATCACGCCCTCTTGTCATCATCGTGCTCACACTCAGCTCCACGCTCTCACATCACACTCTCCCACCCAGTTGCCATGGTCGGGCTCTCGGTCCTTATGGCTGATGATTTCGAAGATTGCCCGGTTGGTCTCAATTCGGAGGTGGAGCGAGCCCACAACATCACCATTCGATGTAATCATCATCATGCCCAAAGGAAGGCCCTCGAAGAGGAGATCAACCACCTTCTCTTGGCAAATGCAGACCTCCATGAACGCCTCCACGAAGCAAAAAACCATCCTCAACTAAACGTGTACACAACCAAACCGGACATGCACCATGTCAATGATCGAATCGGACGATTGGAAGATTCTCTTGTCTGGCTAGCTGACCTCGTCGAGCAACAAATGTTACGAATCAACCAATCAAACCCTCAACCAAGCCCACACCCAACCTCTCAATCAAATCATCAACTGAACTCCTCAACCAGTTACAACCAGATGACATCGATGACCCAGACTCCTTTGGCCTCTTCAAACCAAACCCTCCTGACAAATAGCAAGGTGGTCGCAACTCTATTGCCATCAACGGATGGATGAAAACCATGGAAAACTACCTCCAGATCCTCCGGGTTGGCCGCAACAACTGGGTGCATATCGTTGGCCAGTTGCTTCAAGACGAAGCAATGGCCTAGTACATGGTGGAGCACAAGAAGCACGCATGGACTACCTAGGATCAGTTCAAGACCGCACTCACCAACTACTTCATCCCTCGGATTGAGGCATTCCAATCATGGCATGAGTGGCGGAACCTTTGCCAAGACAAGCTCATCGGGCCCTATGTCTCTCAATGTGGCAAGCTAATGCTCCGCATCTGAGACATGTCAAATGTGGACTAGCTACATGGATTCCTCTATGGATGCTCTCCATACTACTGCAAAGAAGTCAAGAAATAGAACCCCCCAACATGGGAGAACGTTGCACGCATTGTCGAATGGCTAAATAATGCATACTCCAAACGACAGGCAAAACCCACCGACCAAGGGAAAGCCAACAGAAGAGAGACCAACACCTCCACAAACCAAAGCCAACCTCAAGGGAAATAGAGCGAGAATCAACGGGGCCAAGGTCTATGTGCCCTCCCCACACCACTAAAAACATGTGCAAACTCCTCGAATAGATCCATACAGGCCCGTCGGATCCACGACCCATCTCTCACCACTGCCAAGGCAGCCAAACTACAGAGAAATGCTAGAAACGCCAAAGAGATAGAGAGTGCAGCCAGTGAGCGGACCATCGAATGAAGAAGCATCCACTTCCTGACCACAAATCATGGAGATTAATAGTGGAGACTCTGATTCCTCCACATCTTCAAGAGAGAAGTCCACCCAAATGAAGGCCCAGTGCAACCCAGTTTCCTTATTGCTGGTTCACCAGTTCTTCATCATGTCGAAGATCCGAGGAGAAAGGATTCTAGTCATGCTTGATACAAGAGCAAAACACACATTTATGACACGGGAATGTGCCCAATGCCTAGGCCTCAAATTAAGCAAACATCTTAGGATGTCCGTCATCTTTGCCCAAGGTCAGGATAGCCACGTATGCCATGCAAAGGGTGTGTCCGTTCTACTCGACCAATGGTTTGGCCACTTAGATTTCCTCATCATCCCTATGGAAACATTCGAAGTCATACTTGGGCTCTCTTTTATGGACCAACATATGATCAGTTTCTTTGGAAAAGGCATGGACAAAGTGTTTTTGGGTCCGAACGGGAAGGCCCTTGCGGTGGACTGTCACAGGGTGCACGGCGTTAGAGAGGATCCCCCATCAAAACACGAACATAGGTGCCACCGGCACAAGTCTCAAAGAGAACCACCACATCCTCGAAACATGTGCGCAATGTTGATGACATGATTGCTCCTACATCATCTACATTTTGTACCCACATGAGTGCATCTCCATTTTGTATCTAGGAGGCACTCCATTTCTAGTTTATTTTCATTTTATATTGTATTTCCTTTGTATTTGGGTACCTTTCCATTTGCTTCTACCATTGTATTCATTCTTCTTTCAGGGGAATTATCCGACATGATGTATCTATATAAGGAGGGCCTCTCCCCCCATTTGCACTTTGTTAGAAGCTTGAGGAGCCTACCTTCCATGCTCTTGGCAAGCTCATTTCTAATCCACATGAGTTTACCCATTTCATGGTCTACTCGTTTTGAGTCTCACACACTCTTTCTTTTGTGAGTATACTCTTCTTTTTATTTCGCTTCCATGTGTGTACTCTCTACATGGTATCGGAGCACTAGGTGGAGGCCTTGGCGGTCTTGGTGGGGTGTCTGGTGGTCGTTTTGGTGGTGGTGATGCTTGAGTTTGGTGGTGTGGCTCTCCTCATTGTGAGAAGCCTCTTTTGCCATCATTTTACACTCTTTTTGGGCTTCATTTTGCCCATTTTCCCACCTCCCACCCTTTCTTTCATTCATCATCTTAGCCTATTTACCAATTTTCCCTCCCTCCCACCCTCTTTGGGGCTACTCTATATCCATTTTTATCATTTAACCTAGCCATTTTATGAGTTGATCGAGGACCTCAAGTATTAAAGTGTTCAAAAACACTTGTGCAATCACTCTTACACTTGTGCAATCACTCTTACAGAGTTGATTATGGATCATGTTGTTCTCATTTAAGTCCATCTTGTATCTACCTTTCAATAGTACAATGCTTATGAGCATTTTCGGATGCTTCATGGGTATGTCGTTGTAGGTGTAAAACCCTCATCCGTTCAGAGAAACAATGAGGATATGCTCTCTCTCCTTGATTGTTAAGCTCCTGTGCAATGGTCGGATCTCACTGAAAACCTCATGGAGCTGAGAATTTGTAAAGTGACCAATAATCAGCCTCTACGAGCGGATTAGAACAGTAGCTCGATTCATGAAGCTTGTGGCCACTGTCTCAATGTGAGCACTAGTGGCTCGTGGTTCCAGAGCTTAGCATCCTCGTGGAGGGAGATACTCATAGTCAATTGTTTCAAAAGCTTCCTCTCTGTGTGCTTGACCCCATGTCTGTTTAACTTATCCCGTTCAACTGAAAACCTTCTTGCAATAGCGCAAGACTTCTCGCAGACCAAAAAAGAGCAGGGTCCGTGAAGAAGGCAGTCGTCCAACATAAAGTCTCATGCGGGACACACTTTCAGTCGCAAGTACGGATTGCCCACGGTCTATGACCAAGCGGTGTTTTGATGTTCCAAGCTTCATCACAAAGGTCAAGGAGAGCCAGCATCTGAGGGACTGATAGCTGCAGTCGGTGAACTGAGAACATACTGTGCATGATGATCAAAAGAGGACACCTCTGCGTGAGTTCGATCAGAGAAACATTGCGCCATTTTGTATCTCTGATCAAGAATTGAGAGAGAGAGCGAGGGAGAGAGAGATTGAGAGTGTCGATACACCTCCTTACAAAGCCAGAATGTGCATCTCTGTTAGACACAGAACGAGAGAGAGTGAAAACGGGTTTGCTCTGCATGCTCATCAGAGAGTCTGAACTCTGTATACACCTTCTCTGGCCGTGAATGAGTAAAAAAGGCTCCAAATCCGTTGCGCATGCTGCTGAGGACTACCACCTTCCATTGACATAAGCACTTACTTCCCCTGCCTCCGACGTTTTGTGCCAAAATAGGAAAGAGATGACAACTATAAACACCTCAGT
The DNA here is from genome assembly GCA_020310875.1 of Ceratopteris richardii. Classification (NCBI taxonomy): domain Eukaryota; kingdom Viridiplantae; phylum Streptophyta; class Polypodiopsida; order Polypodiales; family Pteridaceae; genus Ceratopteris; species Ceratopteris richardii. The sequence goes on from CM035416.1 coordinate 81,572,113, forward strand.
GCATGTACAATCAGATGTATTCTCTCTCATTGTAAGCAGCATTGGCGCGCCGCCAAGCATCTTCTGTGGCGGGGAATCATCACCATTTTTCGTCCAGTTATCTGATAGGCGACTGGAGTGTATATCGCCAAGTATCATGGCCTGCAATCAGTGAATGGAGCGGTTGAGTTGGAGTATGTATGGTTACTTCACACAATATGTATATATAGTTACATACACAGTATGTATCTATGGTTACTTCACACAGTTGGCTTGAGTTGGAGGGTCCTTGTGATGGCATACTTCGAAGTTGGTGCCTAGAATTTCGAATTCTGAGCCTCTAAAACAATGTATTATTTTGATATTCATGATATCACAATCATTGGTGCAGAAACGTATCATCACCCTTTAGCATTTTTCGTATTTCTTTTTTTTTTTCACATCGATGTAGAGTCCACACAAACTTCGCACCTACACATCATCAATTTATATTGGCAGACTTAATAGTTTCTGAGGCTATGCTTTGATTCATATAATCTCTCTCCCATTGTGGCGCACATGTTTGGTACATTGCACTTACTCTTGTAACATTCATTCGAAGCCCATTACCCAAAGTTTTTCGTTTCTAAAAGCTACCCAAACCTCACTTTGGCACATTTTGTTGCTCTCTCATCAAGGGGTTCTTTTCATAATTTTCTCCAAGAGTTTCACCTCTCTCTCGGACACCATTTGGTACTAAGTGCCCCAACATTGCAACTCGAACATCTAAAAAGAGAAGAAGTATTGTATATGTGTGCACACTTGTGGGTTGGAGGCTAATCTAAGTCCACCTACGAGCTCTCTCCGCCGTATCGACTCGTCTCATTTCTCCAAAGTGTCCAATGTGTAGGGCTATTCCAAGCCCCCTCCCCCTCCCCAAGAAAATTTCCGTGTGGTGCCAAGCCTTTCAATTTCTTTTCAAAGTTTGCGATTGTTTTCAAGTAATTTCTTAGCACACATGTATCTTTGAAAGTGCTTTTAAACACTTGACACTTACTCTTGCAAAACACAAACTCACTTCTTTACGAGTTCAAGTTCACTAAAATTTTGTAATGTCAAAGAGTGAAGCTAGCACCTCATCTATGGCCAATTTTTTGCCTTCCTTCATACCCATATTCATGCCCAATAATAAAAGATTAAATGGGCAAAACTATAATCTTTGGAAAGATATAATGAGAGCATATTTGTACACCAATCTCCTTTATGATGTAGTAGACAGGTCCGAACTTGAACCCAATAAGACCAATAACTTAGAATCTTGGTATATCTAAAATGTTAAAGATAAAAGGGCATTTGGTCAACTTCTACTTGCCTATGATGAATTGACCAAAGGGCACATCACAGTAAAACATCTAAAGAAGCCTGGGACACTTTAGCATACTTATACGAAGACAAACACATTGGGATGCTTCTCAGAGACTACTTCGCTACCTTACCCTCATCTGACATCATGGTATTTGGTACAAGGGGGTATCAAACTCGTTGAATATTCACATTCAGATTCGGCTGGTAATCATGATTCATGACGGTCTACTTCTGAGTACATATTCTTGCTTAGCTCAAGACCTATCTCTTGGGCAAGTAAGAAGCAGCCTATAGTTGCTCTATCATCCACCGAGGCCGAGTACCGAGCATCTAGCTTTGTAGCATGTGAGGCCATCTAGCTTCAACGTTTATTATTTGACATTGGTGTTTTGTAGGTTATTCTGACATGCATTTGCATGGATAACCAGTCAGCCTTGGCCATCGCCAAGAATCCAGTGTTCCACGCTCGGACGAAGCACATCAAGGTCTAGTACCATTTCATCCATGAGAAGCTCGTGTCTCAGGAGATTACTCTAGAGTAGTGTACCTCTCAAGAGAACCTGGCAAACATGTTCACGAAGGCTTTACCTCTAGTTCCACTCCAACGCTTGGCGGACCTCTACAGCATTCAACTGCTCCAAAATGGAGCTGCAAAGGGGGTATTGACGACATGATTGCTCCTATATCATCTATATTTTGTACCCACATGAGTGTTGCATCTCCTTTTTCTACTGAGGAGGTACTCCATTTCTAGTTTATTTCCATTTTATATTGTATTTCCTTTGTATTTGGGTAGCTTGCCATTTACTTCTACTATTGTATTCATTCTTCTTTCAGGGGAATTATCCCATACGAGATGTACTTTAGAGAGCCCCTCCCAAATCCATATAAGGAGGGCCTCTCCCCCCATTTTTACTTGGTTAGAAGCTTGAGGAGCCTATTCCCTGCCCTTGGCAAGCTCATTTGTAATCCACATGAGTTTACCCATTTCATGGTCTACTCATTTTGAGTCTCACACACTCTTTCTTTTGTGAGTACACTCTTCTTTATATTTTGCTTCTATGTGTGTACTCTCTACACCCAAGACGATCTCACATAAGCAGTTCAACAAGGCAGTGTATCAAGGGGGAATCACACACCTCTACGTTGTACAACCAATTGAGCAAGAGACAGAAGCAGTGCAAATAGAGGAGCCAAAGATTGGCCACCCAAGATTTCACTTCCTCCTTGACAAATATGCGGATGTCCTCACAGATATGCTCCCACTCGGGCTCCCACCCTTACGCAACATCCAACATTGGATAGGTACCTTGGCGGACTAGCCAGCCCTCTCGCGAGCTCCATACAAGATGAACGAGACTGACCTAAAAGAGCTAAAGCGACAACTACACGAGTTAGAGGAACAAGGATACATTCGGTCGAGCAACTCACCTTTGGGGCACCCGTTCTTTTTGTGAAGAAGAAGGATGTCTCAATGCGCTTATGCATCCATTAGTGAGCCCTCAACAAAAACACAATCAAGAGTAAGTATCTCGTCTCGATCATGGATGATTTGCTAGATCACCTTGGGAAGGCCAAGTATTTCACACGCATCGACCTCCATTCGGGCTACCACCAAATTCGAGTGGTTGAGGAGCACATTGAGAAGACAACATTCTATACATGCTATGGAAGCTATGAATGGCTAGTCATGCCATTCGGCCTAACGGGCACCCCTAAGACCTTTTGTCGGGAGATGAATGATGGCTTTCAAAACATGCTTGATCTTTTTCTCATCATCTACATCGACGAGATCATTTACAGCTACACCTTAGCATTATGAACAAGTCCAAGCAGTCCTCCAACATCTCAATGAATGATGCCTCTTCACCAAACCAAGCAAATGTGAGTTTTCCAAGAAGAAGCTGGAATTCTTGGGCTTCATCATCTTCGAACTTGAAATACACATCGACCCTAAGAAAGTGGAAGCAATACTCAAGTGGGCCCATCTACCCTCGATCAAGGAAGTGTGGGAAATGATTGGAATCTATCAATTTCTCGGGCTTCAACAAGATAGGAGTCCCATTGCTTGAGCTAATCAAAGAGAAAGAGCCCTTCAAGTGGGGCCAAGCAGAAGAAGAGGCATTCAAAGCACTCAAAGTCACGATGTGCAACACCTCCCTCCTGAAGCTTAACCCTTTGAGGTTCACACAGATGCATCCGACATGAAAATCGGAGGCATTCTCATGAAAGATGGCCAACCAGTTTCCTACGAGTCACATAAGTTCACTAATCGAATTGAGGTGGAGCATGCACGAGAAGGAGATGCTCGCAGTGGTACACTACCTTTGGAAATGGCAACATTACGTCCAAAACAAACACACCAAGGTCTTCACGAACAACATCTCCCAAAAGTACTTTGCCTCCCAACCAAAGCTAAGTCCAAAACAGGCCAGGTGGCAAGACTTCGTTGCAGAATTCAACATCAAAATCATCCATAAGCCAGGGAAGCAAAACATTATGCTTTATGCCTTGGGCAGAAGGCTCAAACAATGGCAACAATCTCATCATACCTAAGGAGCCAGATCAAGGAAGTTTAGGTCTGGGACCCTCGAGTCAAGGAGCTCATTCAAGAGGTTCAGAACAACCCCCCGTCAAGTCGATACACAATCGAAGATGGCATGCTTCACCGCAAAGGCCAAATTTATATCCCATATGACTTTGACATATGTAAAGAATTACTCTAGAAGGTGCATGATTGTAAAGTTGCACGACGCGGAGGCCAAAACCGAAGCTACAAGCTACTACATAGGCACTTTTATTGGCCCAAGATGAAGGCAAAAGTCCTTGAATATATGGAAACCTATCTGACATGCCAATTAGTGCATCAAGATTGCATCAAGCCAGTGGGCCTCCTTCAACCACTACCTGTTCCGAATAGACCTGGGACATGATCAGCATGGATTTCATAACCGACCTTCTGCTATCCTAGGGACATACCATCATCTTTGTGGTAGTAGATTACTTCACCAACTTCATTCCGACAAAGCCCCTTTGAATGCAAAGACAGTGGCCCAATTGTTATTTACACACATAGTCAAATACCACAAGCTACCTTTGGCCATAGTTTCATATCGCGATGGACGCTTCTTGAGTCGGTTGTGGACCGAACTCGTTCATCTAATGGGCACTTAAATCAGATTTTCATCAGCTTACCACCCACAAATCGATGGTCAAACTGAGCAGCTTAACCAAATGATCGAATATTATTTACGCAATTATGTTCAAACCGACCAAAGAGATTGGGCGAAACATTTGTACATTCTCAAATTTCACTATAATGCCTCAATTCATTCAAGCACAAAGATGATCCCATTCAAGTTAGCAACCAGCAAAGAATTCATAACTCTACTTGCACTAACTCAAGACTCCATGCTATCAACAAACAACCCCCATTGTAGAGCTTTCTTAGACCAATGGAAGAAGAAGTTAGAGAGGGCAAAGTCCAACCTACAAAGAAACAAGGAGCGAATGACTAAGTATGTGAACCAAAAGAGAAGACTAGATGAAGTTTTCAAGGCCAAGGACTTAGTTCTCGTAAGTTCACACAACATCACACTTCCCCACAATTTCACACACAAGTTCAATCATCGATACTATGGCCCGTACAAAATAGCAAAGCAGATGAACATGGTCACTTATCAGTTAGACCTCCCCGACAATGCCCGGTTTCACAATGCATTCCATGTGACCTTGCTTAAGAGGTTCAAGCCAGACACCAAGTATGGACGCGAAGTTCTAATGCTGCAAGATGGCGAGAACTAGTTCGAACGGGAGGCCATTCTACAAGAGCGTCATGGATGTGAAGGCCCTGAGTTCCTCATCAAATGATGTGGTTGCCCCCTCATGGATGGAGATTGGGTCACAACCAACACATTTGGTTCGGACCATCCCCTTGTTTGCAAATTCTATCGCACATCATAGGCCAACTCTAGCCCTTTAGCCCCTTGTAATGTTCCCAAAAATTTTGTATCACACTAAGTTATATCAAACCAAAATTTTGTAAGTCCGAACCTGCTTGTTGAGGACAACAAGCTCTTCATGCTGAGGGAGGATGTCACAATCCCTGTTTTTCTATCTAGGACTTTTTTGTGCTTCGGAGGTTTACCTTGTTGCCCCGAATTGTGCACAACTATAAGCAGTAGTAGTGCTTCTGGAAGCCACCAACCTAGCCAAGCTCTCTTTGCCATCCCATTGTAATCGTTCTTATGAAAGTAATTCAAAACACTTTCTTGGCAAACATCTTGGCATTTCATGTTCTTGTGTTCTTATGCATGCCTTGGGTCCTCTTTCGGGCCTTGGGTATTTGGGGTGGTTCAGGACATCTCACCCCTTGCCCCACCTCCCCCCACCCACCATAGGAGAAGCCTCCCTACCCTTTCTTTCCTACCCTCCATTATCCAACTTTTTCTACTTCAATGAGCTTGAATTAGTTTTGTTCTTCATTGGGGATTGTTCTTTCATACTCCTGGTGGACTTGGTGGCTACTCAATTGTCATTTTTGAAGGACGTGCAGGTATCAAGGTGAGCCCTATTTGTTCATGTTGGTTGTTAGCTCTCTGGGACGGAGAGCCCATTAGGTGGTGGGCAATTGTTGAGCCAACCAAAGTCAAAGTGGTCAAAGTCAAGCTGGCAAAAGTCAAAGTGATCAAAGTCAAGTTGGTCAAAGTCAAAGTGGTCAAAGTCAAGTTGTTCAAGATGCATAGGTAGTGCACAATCAATTTATTCACAATGGTTATGGTTTTGCAGAAAGTTGGATGCAAGTTGTAGATTGTCTTTTTGAAGGTTGAGTTGAACCCTCCCTTAGGCACACATATTGAAGAAATGAAGGCAAAAGTGAATGCATATGAAGAGGAAGTGGTACACAAAAGTGTATGTATGGCCCTCCCATTTAAAATTTTGTTTTTCTCCTAAAGTCACTATAGGAAAAAATAGGGAGTCATTCCATGTACACATTTTTAGACATTCTTGGGACATCAAAGTGAGCACCAAGATATGCTATTAGTTAGGAGCAAAATATGTAAGCGAATCGACACATAAGGCATGAGCATTATTCTTGGAGTTAGAATAAACAAGTGAGAGCATAGTCTACACTAGGTGAGAAGAGCAAGAGACACAGAAGCAGTGCAACACAAAGAAGCAAGTGTGAGACAAAGTATGCAAGAAGGGTGATCTAGTGTGTGCAGAGGAGTGCAAAGAACTAGTAAGCAAGGCAATCGAGGTGGCACAAGGTACCATTGAGGAGATGCACGTCGACAGAAGGTGTCCCTCTCTCCTACCCTATTAGAAGCTTGAGTGCAAGGTGTGCACAAGAGCAAGCTCCTAGAGAAGATGGAGGTCTGGTGCAGAGAAGGTTGGCGGCATAAGGAACTTTGGGTATCTTGTGACCTTGTGCGTGTGTCTATTCTTTGGGATTAAGAACTCCGCAAAGAGAACAACTGGTCTTGCTTTAGCAAAGAGAAGGGGAGCCAATGGGCACCCTTGTCTAATCAATCTTCTAAGTTTGATCACCTTCAAAAGTTTGCCATTAACATTAGTTTGAGTCAACGTGTTTCCCAGAAGGGTCGTGACCATCTTGGTGAATTTCTGACTACATTCGAGATCTTTAAGTGGCTACAGAATATAGTCCCGTTCCAGTCCATTGTAGGCTTCATCAAAGTTGATCTTGAGGAAGACCACATCTTTTCTTGACTCATTTGTGAAGTCAAGACCTTCCCAGATATCTATAATGGTTTCCAAAATTGACCTACCTTTGACGAAACCTTTTTGGTCCTTGCTTAATCACGCTCTCAGACGGCTGGAAATTATGTTGGCTATGACTTTGGCAATGATCTTATATCCCGTTTGGAGCATCGTAATCAATCACCAGTTCTCAATTCTGTTCTTTTCCCTTTTTGTGTATTAACTTGATAATGCCATTGTTGAGACAAGTCGGAAGCGCGCCAAACTCGAGTGCCTCTTGCCAAACCAGACAAAGAGGGGTGGTGGCCACCAACTTGAAGGATTTAAAGAACTCATTAGTGAGCCCGTCCGGGCCCGAGCTTTTACCACAAGGAAGGGCATCAATGACATCAATGATTTTTGCTGAGGAGATTGGGGCATCAAGCAGGGAACAAAGGTTGAGTGGGATCTTCTGGGGGAAACCCAAGATATGGCTGCCATGCAGTCCCGTCTATGGTGGGCGAGGGGGGTCGAGGTCCCCAGGAGTCTCGTAAAGTGCCCTTCAATGATCTTGAAATTATCTTCTTGTGTATTGCATACATTGCCATTTGAGTCTAGCAATAGGGAGATCGATTCTCTGTTTTGTTTCCTTTTAAGGATGCGGCACATCTCTTTGGTGGGTTTGTCAGCTTTGCTAGCACACCACTCCTTAAAGAAAATTTGCAATTTTTTCCTTTGTATTTCTTCCTCGTATCTCAGCAACGCTCTGATTTTTCGTAGACCTTTTTGGGATTGAGCTTTTCCTTTGTTCACTTCCTCCTCAAGTCTCTAAAGTCTATGATATAGAGCTTCTCTACGTGCCCGCTAAAAAATCTTGAGCATCTTTCTGGATTTAATCATGATCTACTGTGACTTTTCGACTGCACGTCTCTGGCACTTGGTTGGGGGCGAGCCAGAGGTGAACACCTCCTTCCACACTTCAACAATTTCTTGATGGCGAGGGGAGAGAGAAGGAGGTCATGCAGGCATGGAACCAAGGAGCCTTACGGATTTTCATGAAAGGTTGGAAAGTGATAATGATCGGTTAGTGATCAGAGATGGTGAGGTCAGTGCGTTGCGAGAGGGAAGGGTGGCCCCACTAATGAATAATGTTCAAAGCAATGTAGCATCTATCCAGTCTGGCTTTCCTCAGGTCCTCACCCGCTTGGAGATTTGACCACAAAAAGCCATTCGAATCTTTGAATTCGACCAAATCCAAGTGCAATTTGGTTTTGTCCCACGTTTCTTTCTCCCGATTGTCGATGACCTTGCCCTTGCCATTCCATCTATCTGTAGGGTCCTCCACCATGTTGAAGTCACCACAAATTAGCACGTTGTGGGGGAGAAAATCCAAGGAGGTCCAGGTGTTCAATCTCTTCAACTTCCTGTACGGGGCATACATAGAAACTAAAGTAAAACAAAAGCGGACACTAAAGGAAACGGAAATCCATCGATGGCTCTCATCTTCAATGGAGTTCTCAAGCTTTTCAAACCAGAATTGATTAATACCAATTACCGTCCCACTAGACCCCTGTGGGTGTGATGTCAAAATCCAAACATGGGTCGAGGAGAAATGTCTGAGCCATTTATGGAGGTCTTCTCCATCAATTTTAGTCTCTTAAATACAGATAAATTTTGGGTTTAGGCTAATGTTGCAAAGCCATTGACCAATGATGGTCACTCTTGAGGGGTCGATTAGCCCTTTACCATTTAAGGAGATGATGATCGTTGTCATAAAATACCCTCTTTGCGGGAGGGGGCCTTATCCTTTCTCTTCTTGGATTCATCTTTCTTTTTCATCGGGAGAGGGTCCCGACTTAGCAGTATGTTCTTGTGGGGGCTTCTCTAGGGTAGCTCAATAGGTTGTTTCCCCTTATGGGATGCCTCCTGTTGGGAAGAACTGGAAACCATTTCCAGAATAGTCGATCCAATGATGGAACTTCCACTATCCATGTTATCTCGTTACTAGTGGTAAAGCCGTCTTCTTTGCTTGTAATGTAACCCTCCTGGTAGGTTTCTTTATTGTCAGGGATCTCTAGGGCTTTGTCGCTAGTATCCACCTCAAGTCGGTTCCTACCTGGGTAGTCAAAATCATTGATCTCCTTTTCTAGATTGCAATACAAGTTGTTTGAGGGGGTAACTGGCATGTTGTTTTGCTTAGAAGTTGCCCTAGGGCTTCTTTTCCTTCTTCTTCTGACTTTTGTGAACCCGTCTGCATCGGCTTTTGCATTATGGGGGCCCTTAACTTCCTCTTCGTTTGTTGGGCGATTCAATGTCCCTTTGTTGTCTTGAGCGTTTCTGGAGGCTTCTTGATTTTGCTTGCTTTTTTGTCTTAGAGGGAAATCTTTAATCTTGTGACCTTGTTGGCCACAACGAAAGCATGTGTTAGGAAGGTTTTTGTAATTAATGTCTTGCTCCCAGACATCCCCTTCGCCCAAGTCCACTTTGATCTTTGATGGAAGTGGTGTGCTGAGGTCAACCTCAACACAGATTTGAGGGTGCCACTCAGCGTTGAACGAATGTCTCGCACCTTTATAAATGAGACCACCAACATCCTCTTGTGAAGCCAACGGCTTGCCGATAGGAGAAACAATGTCCCACACGAAGTTGTACAAGAAGTAAGGCAGGTTAGTGAGCTCAACCCGGAGAGGGTACCGGAGAGATTTCGATTTGTCGGGAATAATATCAGGGGACCATCTGAATAGGCATAGGGTCGCCCGCCTTAGTTGCCAGGTTCTGACACTGAGGGCTCCAAATGCCATATCTTCATTTTCAAAGACTAGCAACATGTGATTAGTCTGTAAGAACTGACACTTACAAACAATCAACCCATGGGGGAACCACTCGTTGCAAAGCCACTGGCACACGGTCTCGAGCAAGGGCCTAGGGCCAAACATTTGTCCAATGAGACAAACTTTCTTGAGCTCCTCTTGTGTTGACAGAATTGTGGATCTACTGAGGGAGACCAAGGGAGGCTCAGCACCCTCAGAGGCCCCAAGGGCAACATAAGATCCCCCTCCAAAATAGGGGCAAGGTTACCAATCTCCCCCGGGGGTGGGGCCAGGTTGCTTCTCACAAGGGAGGGGGTCGCCAGAGCCATGACAAGGACCTCGACTTGTGCGATGGAGAGAAAATTCCAAGAAGACCAAGGACCAAGCAGAAAAGCCCTTAGAAAGATCACGATAAATAGTTGATGCACTTTAGCCGCAATAGATGATTTGACAAAACCACAATTGGTTGCACGATAAACGGTTTGAGAAAAATGGAGAGAGAGGGTTTAAGAAATCGGTTTTGGCTCCTGGTTTTGGCCCGGCGATAGATGGTTTGAGACAACTCGTTTTGGCTCCACGATAGATGGTTTTTCCCTCCGTGATAGACGGTGTTTTGAATTTGACGGGAAGATCGTCTTCAGGTCGACGACAATAGCTGGAAAAGGTGTCAGAGGGACTGGGCTTCACCATCCAACGATGGATGGCATCATGACAAGAGGAGCAATGCCGATTCTGAGTTGCATGAAACGCGACCATCTGCAGTTCACCAACGCCAACATGTCTGCCTCCTCTATGTCTTCTTTCATAAGTCCGCACTGTTCATAGTGTTGACGATGGCTTACTTTATGCGGATGACAGTTCAATGGCAATGGCTCTTTCTTTCGTACTACACAGTAGGAGCTATGCAGAGTGCTGCTGGCATCGCCATCTTTGTCGTCGAGTCTAGAAGCATAGATATCACTCGTGAACTTAAGTTTTTTTTTTTTTAAATGGAGGTTCGGCAGAGGCCTACTCCCCTGGACTTTAACTTTGAAATTGCAACTGTACAAGGAAGGGCATAGTACCCATGGGACCCCCCTTATCCCACAAGAACAGGGGTTTACAAACTAGGTTGAACGACGGTCACAACTACTATGTGGATGGTCAAACGGTGGCCAACAGCCATATACAACAGTATCTGGGATTCATATGTCCCTACATGTTGCTGCCAGGGGTTGAACCCTCGCCTCCGCCTCAAGAGGCGAGAGGCCCAACCACCAGGCCAGCAAATCGGGACCTCGTGAACTTAAGTTGAGTGTCATCATCAAAAGTCGATTAAATGCTTTCAATTATACATCGATGATAAAAGGTTGATCAATGATAATATCATTATAACTTTTAGATAGTTTGTCATATAATAGAGCATCATGATTACCTTTTCCATAAATTTGGATAAGCTTATTGAATGTTACACAATGGCGACACTAGAATTTTTTTTTTGCATTTTCTCATATTTATTTTGTAGCAAAAAAGAGTTGTAAATATTTATTTGCTATGTACTTGAATTGTCTTATGAAAATCTTACTACAAGGAGAGCTAGAATAGTGTAGATTTTTGTACTTTTGGACATCTGAGTGCAAAAAGAAGTGTTCACGAGTGGCACTATAAAAGGCCGATCCCCTCACTTATAAGGACTTTTTGTCACTTATAAGGACTTTTTTTCTTTTCCTTGTATTTTGAACATGCGTATTGCTTGTTTTTTGGTGTGTGACACTTGTTTGACTTGTGTTTATGTGTTATTTATCACAAGGCTTTTAAGTGTTTGCAATTGTAGTAATCGCCAAGGGCTTCAAAAAGAGTTATTGCACCACAAAGACAGATAAGAAACGAGTGAGATAAGATCAATTTTGTGATCAGAATTACTTTTAGATCGTGATAAGGGAATGCGACTTGGGTTGGGAGAGGAGTCTTGGATTGATCACTTTGGAGAGATAATTTGCCATCTAGTCACCCCTTATCACGATAAATACAACCTCATCATGGATTTGCATAAAGGAGGGTCAATTCACCTAATTTAGGTGATTATAGCATGTGGGCTTTGTTGTCTTATGGAGCTTCGTGGAGTAGATCACAATTAGGTACCTCTTTTGAGAGCAAACATGAATAGCATGAGAACACGGCTTGACACCTATCCATCATGTCTGCATATTGTCTTTGACTCCAACTAGGTAGAGATATACTCTTTACAGATTGATCAATTAGTATGAGCATGAAATGTATTACGAAATGACACTTTTTAGCATCATTGTCAAGGAGAGAAATGATCATGCTTAGGTAATTTGCATTATTATTGTGGGATTCTTTAGTTGAAAGGGGCTTGAGTGTTTGTAGGAGAAAAGTAGAGAAAAAGAATAAAGACAAGTTGCATCAGAAGCTTTTGTGCCTTGATTAGCATAAAAGGTTACAATACTTTTGTCTAGAAAAAGACAAAATGTTCTTTGTGTGTAACCCTTTTAGGACAAAGAAGTACACACAAGTACAATAAAATACCACAATCACTTGTGTAGTCAACCATCACCCCGGTCCTTCACCTTGTCCAATAGCTTGCCCTTGTGCCTCCTTGCACTCAAGCTTCCAATAAGGTTGAAGTCTTTGTCACTTCTACTCTCGACCTGCAAACACCTCCTTGATGATACTATGTCACACTTTAGTTGCTCTCTGCACACTTTCTCTGCATATTTTGTCTCTCCTCTCTCTCTCTCTCTCTATGCACATTGTCTAAGTATGGTGAGGTTTTCTTAACTGGGAGACACCCAGATGTCGGGGTCTCTTTGGTGATGCAGTTGGAAGACTTAGCCAGTCTCGCCATAGGAGATGTATGATAGTTTTTCATAGGTGCTCGATAAGCCTAGTTGGCTTCTATTGGGTAATTGATTATATGCAGTGGAGTCAGTGATTCACTATGCAAGTAGACATGTCAGTACTTGCAATTTTATGATACTTTGACACTGGTCATATGCTCATTTTGCAGAGGATACTTTGGCAAAATTTTTCCACATTTCTGGTCTAGTCAACTATACAGTGGTCGATTTACTCTTTGATACACTTATTTGTTGGTGTTTGGACTCTTCTAGCTCCATTATCATTCTATTCAGTTCTCTACCCTCAGGCACATCCAGTGAATCAGGGTCTAGTGCTAGTGTTCCGAGGAGGAGCTATAACTTGCAGGGCAAAGACCATTTTGAGATCCAAAAATTTGATGGCACAAACTTTGCTCTATGGAAGAATAAGATTAAAGATGTGCTGATTCAAAGGAGGCAATGGAAGCCAGTAAATGGGATTTCAAAGAAGCCTGCTGACATGGATGAAGATGATTGGGATGAGGTAGATGAAATGGCCAGGTCTACCATTCGCTTGCACCTGGCAGATAATGTTTACTTTACAGTATTAGAGTGTGAAAGTGCAGAGGAGCTTTGGAAGAAGTTATGCAATACATATGAAAAAGAGACGGAATCAAATAAAGTGTATCTCATGAGAAAATTATATGACCTTCATATGAAGGACACAGATAGTATTGCTGCTCATCTGAATGAGTTTGATGATATATTCTCCCAGTTACAAGCTCAGAAAATGGATATGGATAATGAAATGAAAGCAGTATTGCTGTTATGCACCCTTCCATCATCATGGGATACGTTTTGCACAGCTATTAGCAACAGTGCACCTGGTGGTAAACTCGTCTATGATGACATATGTGGAGCACTCTTGAGTGTGGAGATTCGTAGAAAATCTATGGTTGGCACTCAGAGTGGAGATGCATATAATGTTCGTGATTCTTACCAAGGAAAGAATCAACAACATGGCAGGAGCAAGAACAAGGAAAAGAATGGTCAATAGAATAAGAGTAGAAGTAAATCAAGGAAGAGGGATATCGAATGTCATTATTGTCATAAGAAAGGACACATGAAGAAAGACTGTTATGCATTAAAGAATGTTAAAGGTAAAGGACAAAATGTTGATGGGCATGTTAAATAGTTACCTGCACCATCTACTTTGACTGTGAAGATTGAAGAAATTAAAGCTATTTTTGATGATGCTGATGTGTTGATACTTGATAGTACTGTGCCATTTGAGGCACTTATGGCTGGTTCTCTTGCTTCACACCCAAAAACTCGAAGATGATCATAATATGGTGGCTTCCCTATCCATAACTCTTGTGCCACTTTCAGACCTTTGGCAGTACTAGGTGAAAGGTTAATCACATGAACTACAGTCAATACTGCTTCTACCCAAAAACCTTGTGAGAGGTTTGCATGATGCAACATATGTTGGGATAGATGGATGGATGCTCCAAGAGACTGAGTAGGTACTGCTACTCCTGCTTTGTACCAATCCTCTTTTGCTTCAGACTTGATAAGTAGACCTTCTTAGCTTTCCAATAACCCCAAAAATTGGCCTATGTACTTTGGAAGTGATGTGTGTAATGATTGAACCAAAACAGATAACTTTGAAGTTCACTAACTCAAGAAAACCTTCTATTTATGTCTTGACACCTGCTGAATGTTTTGCTCAGTGTGACCAGCACAGTAGAAATTGATAAAATTCCTTCTAGGGATATTTAATTAGCTTAGTAAGATACCATTTGCAAGTGGAATGATGTAAAAAGATAAACTATGCTAAGAGAAATCAATTTAGCAAGTTTAGTTATACCCCCGACTTTTTAGGACTATAGCAGAAAATGACCAGAGTTCACCTCGATGCAGATTTCTCTGAAATGGCTGAATAGAATTACTTCAAAACTTTGACAGCATGTAGATGACTTTAAGCTGAATCCAACAAGCTTTGAATCACTGAATTTGGTGAAGAATTGACCGAGATATGCCCTTGACAAGTTGACAGACTTTTGAGTAGACAAATAGAGAACTCAGAGATGAATGATGTAATTGTATCTATTAATGAACACTTATATACAATCCCATTGGCACGAACAACATTGCCTAATGGTGTAGAGAGGTGTAGGCTATAGTATAGTCCTCACACACACTCAAAATCAGAAATGAGAAGCTCGGGAGTGATCTATCTTACCCACGACTTTTCATGTTCACTTTTATATGTAATGAGTGAAGATTTGAATTCAAATTCAAATCTTGGCTCCCTATGATCAAGCTCCTACATATTAGGATATATTCCTTCAATCAAATGAGCTACTTTTCCACGACTCATTTTGGTAGGTGATTACAAAAGATTCCAAGTCAATTTGACTTTTACAATGAGGTAAAGTGGTAATTAACCACTAGCATATGTTCCTATGCTTCTTCATGTGTGTATGGACTTCAATGCATCCTTTGAGCCAAATGTGTAGGCTTGCAATTTACACCAACAGCTCCCCCTCAAGCCAAACATTTTGGCTTAAGTCTTCATCTTCAATCTTCAAGTATATCCTGCAATCCAATCATGGATTTGAACCTGCAAAGTTTTGTTCCATCCAAAGCTTTAGTCAACAAATCTGCACATTGCATGTTGGTTGATACATAGGTAAGTTGAATGTCCTTGCTTATCAATTTCTCTCTCGCATAATGATAATGGACCTCTATGTGTTTGTTCCTAGCATGGTAAATAGGATTAGCTGCAAGGTGAAGAGAACTTGTATTATCTCCAAGGATAATTGGTGACCTAGTAAACAAACCCAATTCTGTATACAAAAGCTTAATCCAAATTGCTTCTTGTGTGGCATTAGCCAGTCCTCTATACTCTACCTCTGTGGAAGACACAGCAACATTAGGTTTCTTCTTTGAAGACCATGAAATTGGTTTGTCACCTGCAAAAGAAATATATCCAGAAGTGCTCCTCCTATCATCCTTGCATCTTGCCCAATCTGCATCTGAATAAATTTTGATATCAATATCTAAAGTGTAAGGGAAATACAAACCATGGTTCTGTGTACCCTTGAGATACTTCAAGATTCTCTTGGCAGCCTCTAGGTGAGGTATCATTGGCTTGTGCATAAATTGACTTAGCACACTTACTCCATATGCAATATCTATCCTTGTTAAGGTAGCATAGTTCAAGCTACCCACCATACTTTGATAACCTGTAATGTCTTTGACTTCATCACCTTCATGGGCACTTAGTTTTAGGTTTACCTCCATTGGAGTGCTTGCTACTTTAGCATCCTGCAAGTGAAACTTCTTCAACATATCCTATACATACTTTTTCTGAGGAATGTATATCCCTGAATTAGTGTAAACTAATTCAAGCCCTAGAAAATACTTCAATAAACCAAGATCATTGATCTTGAACTCCTTCATCATCTGGCTTTTGATATCCCTGATTCCATTGACATCATTACCTGTAATGATGATGTCATCAATATAAACACAGAGATATATTACCTCTGAATTACTTCTCTTAATGAACAGAGAAGTGTCAGCCTTGCTCATGACAAAACCTTGGTCTTGGAGGTATGTAGTTAACCTGTAATTCCATGCCCTTTGTGCCTGCTTCAATCCATATAAAGCCTTTTTTAATTTGCAAACATATGTTACCTTCTTGGGGTCCTCATAGCCAGGAGGTTGTGACATATATACCTCTTCTAAAATCCATCCATTCAAGAAAGCATTCTTGACATCCAATTGGTACATATTCCAATTTTTTGATGCAGCCACACTTACCAACACTTTGATGGTTGGCATCTTGGCCACAGGTGAGAATGTCTCCTCATAGTCAATGCCTTGGGTTTGTGCAGAACCCTTGGCTACCAATCTGGCTTTGTACCTATTGATTGTTCCATCAGAATTTCTTTTCAACTTGTAGATCCATCTGGATCCTATTACCTTCATAGAATCCTTCTTGGGTACTAACTCCCATGTGTCACTCTCCTTGAGTGCTTCAATCTCCTCATCCATAGCTTCTTTCCATTTTGACTTGGTTATTGCTTCTTCATATGATCCTGGTTCTTCATTTGACAAATCTTTGGCAAGATGAACAGAATGTTTAGTAACAAGAGATGTATCATACCCATTTCTGATAGGTTTCTTGCTTTCTCTTTGTGATCTTCTAAATGGTTGAGTTGAGGATTCAGGTATGTCTTCAAGCTTCTTCATCTTCATTTTGCCCTTGGACTTCCATGCTTTGAATTCTTCAAGATTGATAGTGTCTTCATCATCTGAACTTGAGGCTTCATTCTGAGTAGGTTCCTCCTTTGCAAGTTTTGGAAATTCCTCTTCCAAATCATAGGGTAGTTTAACCTTCCTGCATTCATTCTCATACCAAGAATCATTCTCATCAAAGATCACATCTCTGCTTACCATTAATCCCTTATTGGTAGGCTTATAAAACCTGTAACCTTTTTTATTTAAATCATACCCAATAAAAATGCATTTTTCAGCCTTTGGGTCTAGCTTACCTCTTATCTGAGAAGGAATGTGTACATATGCTACACATCCAAATATTTTGCAATTGTCAAGTGAAGGTCTCTTACCTTGCCATGCTTCATAGGGTGTCATGCCATCAAGAGACTTAGATGGTAACCTGTTTATGAGGTAAGTGGCAGTAGAAACACTCTCTGCCCATAGATAGTTAGGTATCTTCTTCTCATTAAGCATAGATCTAGCTGTCTCAACAATTAACCTATTTCTTCTCTCAGCTACCCCATTCTGTTCAAGAGAATACCTTGTGGTTATCTCTCTTTTGATGCCTCTGTCCTGCAAGAAGTCTTCAAATTCATTGGAGAAGTACTCACCTCCTCCATCTGACCTTAACCTCTTCAAATTCCTTCCTGTCTCGTTTTCAACTAATGCAAGATATTTCTTAAAACAATTAAATACCTCATCCTCGTGCTTCATGAAGTATAATACAGTCCATCTGCTATAATCATCAATGAAAGACACATAGTACCTTGATCTTGAGACTGAGGGGTCTTTGCTAGGTCCCCAAACATCTGTGTGTACAAGCTCTAGGTAGTCTTCATGCATATATCCTTTCTTGGAGAAGGGTAACCTGTGAGACTTACCAAATTGACAAGAAGCACACTTGTAAATCATATGTTGCTTGGATACATTAGGTATCCCAAGCACACATTGGTCCCTGCACATTTGTTTCAAGGTTCTTTCTCCTATGTGCCCTAACCTTTTGTGCCAAATCTCAAGCTCTGAAAGTGTTTGATCTTTATAACTGTATAGTGCAATATTCTTTGTATCTTCCAACTCAAAAGTGAAAAGTCTACCTGATTTTTCTCCTTTAGCAATCCTCTTGAACCCATGTCTTGGATCCTCCACATATGCTCCATATTGGTTAAATCTGACCTGCAAACCTTTCTCCACAATCTGACCAACACTCATCAAATTTTTGGTAATGGTTGGTACATAGAGTACCCTGCTCAACAAATTCTGATTTCCATCATAAGTCTTAACATTTCCAACTTTAACTACAGAATGCTTTGTGTCATCACCTGTTTGGACTTGATGCTTACCTTTTGGTTCCTCATGATCAGAAAGTAATGCTACATTGCCAGCCACATGATTTGAACATCCTGAGTCAATGTAGAATAGGTGGTCATCATTTGTACCTGATTTTGAAGTCATGTTCATGATTAGAAGAGAGTCATCTTGCTCCTCTATATAGTTGTTGTAATCCTTCCTGGATTTGAATCCTCCTTGGTAGTTGCCATTGTAATTATTGTTGTAATTGTTGTTGTGGCCTTGGTGATGGTTGAACCTTCCTCTTGACTGTGAGTATCCACCTCTTTGGTAGCCTCTTCCTCTCTGATTTTTGTAATTCCTAAAACACTCATCTGTAGTATGATTTGATAAACCACAAATGTTGCAAGGTGATGAGTTATAGGGTCTCCCCCTACCTTGCTTACTGTTGATATATTTAGGTAGTGATGTGTGTGAACACTCTAGGACTGCCGGGGCACTTTTTTCCCTCTTTAAGAGGTTTTTTTCCCCCGGCTTGTACATATGCCTATTGCCCTAATGGGCTACTTATCTTTGTACATTCTCTAGTAATACATTCAGTATTGTGTGTTTGTGCTCCAAGCTTCTTCTTCTTCCTTGTGTTGTTCGCGTGCTTCCGCAGACGTCTATCTCCAACAATTGGTATCAGAGCAGGTCGTCGCTTCTTCTAGGGCACCGTCGACACTCCTCCGTTTGTAGTCTCAGATTCGCACGAAATTTGGTGAGCATACTCAGGGTGTTTCCGAGATCAAAACGGCGTCGCTCTGTGGTGCCGAAATCGCGATCTGAGCTCGTTTCGGCCTCCGAACGCACTATCGCAGCGCTTGTGCAGGCTATTTCATCCTTTTGTGCCAAACGTATATACCAGTTTCTGTTCGCCAGTTTAAGCGTCTCGAAGTCTGCTACAGGTCTAGCAGAAGTCGTCTAGGCAGTTCCGTTCAACTTTTTGAGATACAGTCAATTTTCTGCATCAAGGTATTTTAGTCACCGGCCATGGCTGAAAGCAGTGATGTATTCCGTATGTTGGTTGTTGAGGATAAGTTGGATGGTACCAACTACCCATTATGGGCTTATATGATGCGACATGTACTGGTTGCAAAAGGATTGTGGAACATTGTGCAGGGTGTTGAAAGACGTCCTGTTACACCTGTAACGACAGGTACTGCAAATACAGGTGTTGGAGCTGATGAAGATGGTGTCGAAGATGATATTCCGCAGATTCTTGTTCGTGCTACTGTTTTTGTTGCACCTACTGCAGAGCAGATTCGTTGGGATGGCAGAGATGCCCAGGCACATGCATTGATAGCTTTGTCTGTCAAACGTGCCATTATTCCTCACATTCGCTCTTGCAGAACAGCAAAGGATGCTTGGGATACACTTACCACTTTGTACCAGGCTAGGAATGAGGCTCGCGTTGCTTACCTCCGAAAACAGTTGGAGAGTGAGCACATGAATGAAGGTGATTCTATGGACAGTTTTCTTACAAAGATCAAAGACCTGAAGGAACAATTGATTTCTGCTGATGAGGTTATACCAGATAGCTCACTTGTGCAGACCATTCTGAATGGCCTTCCTGATTCATATAAGAGTTTTGCCTCTACTCTTTGGTTGATGATGAAAGGCAATCCGAATGCCTTGTCATTTGAGGAATTAGTCTCTGTTCTGTTGCAGGAAGATCAGTCCATGCACAACAGGTCCATTATGCGTGTTGCAGATCAAGCTTTCCTGGCTAGTCAGAAGGGCAAAGGAAAATGGAGCTCTTCTACTAGTAAGCAGAAATCTGCAAATGCTGCACAATCGAAGAACCAGGATAAAGATGAGAAGAAATCAGAAAAGCAGAAATTGTTCTGCAAGTACTGTAAAGGAAATGATCATATTATAAAGAACTGTCCAAAACTGGTTGCTAAAGAGGCAAAGAAGAAAGAGGCTGGAATGGTTGTTGCAGAGGCCTCTACACCAAAAACAGAGTCTACAAATCTTGTGCAGGAAGAAGAATGGGCGTTTACTACTGTCTGCAGTTTTGACCCATCTTCTCATGATCAGTGCATGTCTTCAGTAGACTCAAATGTTTGGTACTTTGACAGTGGGGCAACCAAACATATTACCTCGCAGCGCAGTTTCTTCTCTTCACTCGAGCCTGCCCCTACAGGGAATACTGTCACATGCGCCAATAACTCCTCTTATCCTGTTATGGGAGTTGGTAAGATCATTCTGACTACTGCTGATGGTAGTTCTTTCACTTTGTCAGATGCTTTATTTGTGCCAGGGATCAAAAAGAACCTGTTATCAGTTTCTGCATTAGCCAAGATTGGCTTGGTTGTGAAATTCGTTGATGACAGGTGTACAGTCCATGATCTCTCAAATGGCGATGTGATTATTGCTTCTGGCATTTTATGTCGTGGGTTGTATAAGCTCATAGACTATGAAAGATCTGTGAATGATTCGACATGTGCAGTTCATGATTCTCAGGCTATGTCAGATGCAAAGCTTTGGCATGCACACTTTGGTCATCTGAATTTTGCTAGTTTGTTACGCCTGCAGAAATCTGAAATGGTGTCCTCTTTGCCCAAACTTGAGGCACCTGGAAAACATGTTTGTGAAGGCTGTATTTTGGGCAAAATGCAGCGTTCTTCCTTTCCAAAAGATGGTTCAGTTCGGGCTACGCAGAAATTGCAGCTTGTACATAGTGATGTCTGTGGTCCTATGCAGACACCCTCTTTTGGAAATTACCTTTACTTCGTGGCTTTCATTGATGATTTTTCCAGGCATGCATGGGTATATCCACTCAAAGCAAAGTCCGAAGTGTTCATGTGCTTCAAACAATTTTTGGTTTTGGCTGAAAATCTATCAGCATGCAAAATGGGCACCCTCCGTTTTGATCGAGGGGGGGAATATATGTCTTCAGATTTTAATGCATTTTTGGTTGAACGTGGGATAAAACACCAGTGTACAGTGCCGTATACACCTCAACAGAATGGAGTTGCTGAACGAAAGAACAGGTCACTCATGGAGATGGCGAGGTGCATGGTCAAAAGTCAGGCTTTACCACATAGTTTCTGGCTTGAGGCTGTCATGTGTGCAGCATATGTACTGAACAGGTGTCCCACTAAAGCGTTGCAGTCTATCACTCCATATGAGGCTTGGCATGACCGCAAGCCATCTGTTGGTCATCTGCGTGTTTTTGGTTGTTTGGCAGATGCATTAGTGCCTGAACAACATCGCAGAAAATTGGATGATAAGGCAGTAAAATGTATTTTTGTTGGGTACAGTTCTGAAAGTAAAGGCTATCGTCTATATCATCTACAGACTAAACGCATTCTGGTTAGCCGTGATGTTGTCTTTGTGGAAGATGCTATTCAACCATTGCTTTCATGTACTAAGGAGACATCTGTTAGCTCCAAAGACATGTATGATACTTTGATGCCTCTTTTTACAGGTGGACAGGCTAGTGCTGGTCCTAATGAGGCAACTTCTCAGCCTTTGCAGGTTTCATATGATGATGCAGATCATTCCATTTTTGATGCAGATTTACATGATGCACTTGTTGATGAGAGAGATGATATTGAACAGGCAAAAACTATGCCAAAATGGCTGGTGCACACTTTGCGTGACAGCAAATTAGATGCACCTTTGTCATATCGTACTCGTTCAGGCTCTCATAGTACCTCCTTTGCATCAGATTGCTATGCTATGGCTGCATCTAGTCTCTGTGATGAGAATGAGCCTGTTTCTTTTGATGAAGCACAAAATTCAGAAAATTGGATGGCTGCTATGCAATCTGAATATGATGCTATAATGAAGAATGGTACATGATCTTTATGTGACTTGCCTCCTGGCAAGAAGGCCATTGGCACTAAGTGGGTATACAAGCTGAAGCATAAACCTGATGGTACAGTTGACAGGTATAAGGCTAGGCTTGTTGCAAAGGGTTATGCACAGGAAAGAGGCATTGATTTTGATGAGACCTTTGCACCTACATGCCATATGACTACTGTTCGGAGCATTTGTGCACTTGCAGCCCATCATGGTTGGAATGTACATCAGTTGGACATTAAAACATCATTTCTGAATGGTGACTTGCATGAAGAAGTGTATGTTTTTCAGCCCCGTGGCTTTGTGCAGAAAGGGCATGAAAACCAGGTTTGCAGGTTAAAGAAGGCATTATATGGTTTAAAGCAAGCACCACGTGCTTGGTATGAGAAGATACATGCCTATCTGATTGCACATGGTTTTGAGAACAGTCCAATTGAAAGCACCTTATATGTTAAACGTGCTAATGATGTGCTTCTGATCATTGTTGTCTATGTTGATGACATGCTGCTCACTGGTCCTATTGAGACACATATTGCTGATTTGCATGCCTCATTTGAGATGTCTGATTTGGGGCATTTGCATCACTATTTGGGCATTCAGTTTATGCACGTTGATGGTGGAATGGCTTTGTGTCAAACGAAATATATTGACACATTATTGCAGTGTTTTGGCCTTGAAGACTGTAAGCCTATTGCCACTCCTATGGAGACAGGTTTACGATTGAGTCTTCATGATGCTGGAGATGCATTTGATGCTGTTCTCTATCAGCAGGCTGTTGGATGCTTGATTTACTTATGCATTACTCGGCCAGATATTCAGTTTGCTGTCTCACAGATGAGCAGGTTTATGCATTGCCCAGGAGTCACGCATTGGAAAGCGGTTAAGCGCATCTTTCGCTACTTGAGTGGTACTCGGCTACTTGGGTTGTTTTATCCCAAGGGGGGATCACTACCGCCAGATTTGCATGCTTTTTCTGACTCATATTGGGCTGGTTGCTATGACACTCGTGTGTCCACCAATGGTTTTTGCTTCATGCTTGGTAGCTCATGTATATCTTGGTTGAGCAAGAAGCAGCCTACTGTGGCCACTTCCAGTTGTGAGGCTGAGTATAGGGCAGCTTTCACAGCGATTGTTGAGTGTGTGTGGCTCAGACGCCTTATGGCTGATTTGGGTGTTGGTCAGTCTTCTGCCACCACCATCTTCACTGACAGTCAGAGCGCATTGGCAGTTGCGAGGAACCCTGTGTTCCATGCTTGCACTAAGCACATTGAGGTGCATTATCATTATGTCAGGGAGAGGTTCTCTGCTGGGGAGATCAGCTTGGCATATGTGCCCACACAGGAGAACATTGCAGACCTTTTCACGAAGGCTCTGCCTAGGGAGAAGTTTGAAGCTTTCCGCAAAGATTTGGGCTTACTTCCTTTTGTGGAGTGATTTCCACATAGCTTGGCACTTCCTTATACATGAGTGCCAGCTCCTTGTTCACCGCATCACTCCCAGGGGGGATTTGTTGATATATTTAGGTGGTGATGTGTGTGATGTGTGTGGACACTCTAGGACCGCCGGGGCCCTTTTTTCCCTCTTTAGGAGGTTTTTTTCCCCCGGCTTGTACATACGCCTATTGCCCTAATGGGCTACTTATCTTTGTACATTCTCTAGTAATACATTCAGTATTGTGTGTTTGTGCTCCAAGCTTCTTCTTCTTCCTTGTGCTGTTCGCGTGCTTCCGTAGACGTCTATCTCCAACACTTACCTCCTCTGCCCCTTCCTCTTGAAGATCTAGCTCTCCCTGCATAGTTGGCTTGGGAGGTAGAGCCTTCATCTTCCATTTTTTTGCTCTTGACTTTATCCTTAGACTTCTTATCAGTGTATAGGGAAAAAGAGTTATTACCTTTGGATGTATCTCCATTTTTGGTGAGCTTTGCTTAATGTGTAAATAGTTGTCCCATGAGAGTTGTAAGATCTGGAGTGTGCATGTCCATGTAGAGATCCATTGCAGTGGTGAAGCTTTCCCATTTGTCATCAGCCTTGATTCCATTGATCACTTGCCTTACAATTTGTTCTTCTTCAATCTCTTCTCCTATGCTTGCTAACTGATCTGCAACATCTTTGATCTTGGTCACAAATTCTGAAACAGCTTGCTTAGGTTGCTTCCTTAGTGTTGTGAATTCAATCCACAATTGATTTTTCCTAGCCCTTGTATTGGAGGAAAAGTATGATGACAAGGTTTCCCAAGTTTCTTGGGATGTCTTACAATTTCTGATATGTGGCAAAAGAAAGTCAGAGATAGAGTTGAGTAAATAAGACCTTGCCAATGCATCCTTAGCACACCATGTGTTGAGTTTTTCTTGTTCTTCCTTGGTTGGCAATCCTCTTGCTTTGAATGAGGGCAATTCCTCATCTCCTGAGATGTATCCATAGAGACTCCTTCCTTGTAAGTAGGTCTTCATCTTTAGAGACCAAGCTTGATAGTTGTTCATGTCCAATTTATCAATAAATGAAGGAAAATTATCTCCCATTTTACCTCTATTGCTCTGATACCACTGTTGGGATAGATGGATGGATGCTCCAAGAGACTGAGTAGGTACTGCTACTCCTGCTTTGTACCAGCCCTCTTTTGCTTCAGACTTGATAAGTAGACCTTCTTAGCTTTCCAATAACCCCAAAAATTGGCCTATGTACTGTGGAAGTGATGTGTGTAATGATTGAACCAAAACAGATAACTTTGAAGTTCACTAACTCAAGAAAACCTTCTATTTATGTCTTGACACCTGCTGAATGTTTTGCTCAGTGTGACCAGCACAGTAGAAATTGATAAAATTCCTTCTAGGGGTATTTAATTAGCTTAGTAAACTACCATTTGCAAGTGGAATGATGTAAAAAGATAAACTATGCTAAGAGAAATCAATTTAGCAAGTTTAGCTATACCCCCGACTTTTTAGGACTGTAGCAGAAAATGACCAGAGTTCACCTCGACGCAGATTTCTCTGAAATGTCTGAATAGAATTACTTCAAACTTTGACAGCTTGTAGAAGACTTTGAGCTGAATCCAACAAGCTTTGAATCACTGACTTTGGTGAAGAATTGACCGAGATATGCCCTTGACAAGTTGACAGACTTTTGAGTAGACAAACAGAGAACTGAGAGATGAATGATGTAAATGTATCTATTAATGAACACTTGTATACAATCCCATTGGCATGAACAACATTTCCTAATGGTGTAGAGAGGTGTAGGCTATAGTATAGTCCTCACACACACTCAAAATCAGAAATGAGAAGCTCGGGAGTGATCTATCTTACCCGCGACTTTTCATGTTCACTTTTATATGTAATGAGTGAAGATTTGAATACAAATTCAAATCTTGGCTCCCTATGATCAAGCTCCTACATATTAGGATATATTCCTTCAATCAAATGAGCTACTTTTCCACGACTCATTTTGGTAGGTGATTACAAAAGATTCCAAGTCAATTTGACTTTTACAATGAGGTAAAGTGGTAGTTAACCCCTAGCATATGTTCCTATGCTTCTTCATGTGTGTATGGACTTCAATGCATCCTTTGAGCCAAATGTGTAGGCTTGCAATTTACACCAACAACATAGAGACTACTCTATCTTGAATAGTTCTATTCATCCTCTCAGCTACACCATTTTGTACTGGGGTATAAGGAGCTGTAAACTCTCTATGAATCCCTCTAGACTGACAGAAAAGGTTGAATTCATGTGAGATATACTCAACCCCATTATCTAAACATAAAGCCTTAAGCTTAGTTCCTTTTTCAGTCTCAATCGAAGCAAGCCATTTTCTGAAAGTAGGGAATACATCATCCTTTGATTTGATAGGATATACCCAGACTTTTCTAGTAGCATCATCTATGAAAGTGACAAAGTAAAGAGAACCACCTAAGGACCTAGTGGGCATAGGACCACACACATCTATATGAACGAGATCTAAAGGCTGAATTGACGAGTCAATGTGCATTCTATGCACATTTCTTGTTTGCTTTCCATATTGACAATGTTCACAAAGTGAAAAGAAAGATAACATAGGTAAGTAGCCAGAACAAGAAAGATTTTCCATTCCACTACGAGATATATGTGCATTCTATGCACATTTCTTGTTTGCTTTCCATATTGACAATGTTCACAAAGTGAAAAGAAAGATAACATAGGTAAGTAGCCAGAACAAGAAAGATTTTCCATTCCACTACGAGATATATGGCCCAAACGACCATGCCAAATACAAGCCATAGGTTGTTTAGTAACAACTAACAAGTGTTCTTTTTGTGATACAAATAAAGGATAAAGTGAGCCAACTTTGCTTCCTTTTGCAATAGAAGACCACCTTGTAACCAAGGTCATCAAGTTGACCAACTGACATCAAAATGCATGATGACTGAGGTACATGGCATACATTATGCATAGTAAATTTTGAACCATCAATGAACTACACAACCACATCTCCAATCCCTACAACATCACACTGGTAAGAGTCACCAAGTCTCACGGTACCAAGAGACTTTGCTGCATAATTAGAGAACCATTCTCTATGCAGTGTCACATGGAAAGAAGCACCAGAATCTAGCAGCCAGGTGTGGACAAAAGTTGGACCATAAGTCAAAGAAATGCATTTTTCTTGGATATGGTCGAGAAGGACAATTTGGATATCGCTTATGGGATCTTGAAACACAGTCAGTGATCAGAAGTAGTGATGTCATTTTTAATGAGTCTAAGATGCATAAACAGCCCATTAAGGAGGTTGAAGTGAGAAGAGTGGTGTTTGAGGATACTAGTCCTCTGGTTAGCATGCATAAAAATGTTGCACATAGGGATGTTCAAGAGAATGTCCATTCAGATCCGTCTGCACATGTTCCTGTTCAGCAACCATTGAGACATTCTGCACGTGTCTCACATCCACTTATAGATATGTTCCAGGTTTAGATTTTGTTATGCTAACATATGCCGGTGAGCCTTCTTGCTACAAAGAGGCTATGCAGATAGAGGATCAGTGGGAGTGTGCCATGAAGAGTGAGCTGGATTCTATTCACAAGAATGCTACTTTGGACTTAGTACCTTTGCCAAAGGGGAAAGCTTTACCATATAAATGGGTATATAAGCTGAAATTCACATCAGATAGTGCTTCTCCAAAATATAAAGCATGACTTGTTGTAAAGGGTTTTAAGCAACAACCTGGTGTTGATTTTGAGGAAATCTTCTCTCCAGTGGTCAAGATGACTACTTTGCGCATGTTGCTTGGATTGGTTGCAATGGAGGACTTAGAGCTAGTCCAAATGGATGTAAAATTAGCTTTCTTGCATGGAGATCTTACAGATGAGATCTATATGGAACAACCAGAGGGTTATGTAGTTCCTGGCAAGGAAAGTCTAGTTTGTAAGCTCAAGAAGAGCTTGTATGGACTTAAACAGTCTCGTAGACAATGGTACCAAAAGTTTGATGCTTTTATGAAGTCCCAAGGCTATTCTCAAAGCAATGAGGATCATTGTCTCTACACAAAGAGATGCTCTGATGGTAGCTTGATATGCTTGATACTTTACGTCGATGATATGTTGATTGTTGGGAAGTCCTCTTATGATTTGTCAATTCTCAAAAAGAAGTTGAGTCAGACATTTGATATGAAGGATTTGGGGGATGCCAAACATATTCTTGGCATGCACATTACTTGTGATAGGAGTAAAAGATGCATATACTTGTCTCAAAGTGAGTACATATCTAGAGTACTTCACCGTTTCAATATGCAGGGTGGAAAGGCATTGAGTACACCTTTACCCACATATGTGAAATTGAGCAAGGATGACTGCCCCAAATTAGATAAGGAAAAGGACTTCATGACCAAAATTCCCTATTAGGCTGCTGTTGGTAGTCTCATGTACGTTATGGTAGCTACGAGACCAGACATTGCATTTGTAGTGGGAGTTGTGAGCAGATATATGTCTAATCCTGGCAAGAAACATTGGGAAGCGGTCAAAATGATTTTGCGATATCTGAGTGGCACTAAGGACAAGTGTCTATGCTTAGGTAGAGGGAAAGCATCCATTATTGGTTACACAGATTTTGACTATGCTGGTTGTGTAGACAATCGTAAGTCTACATCAGGGTACATTTTTCATTTTGTTGGAGGTGCTATCTCTTGGAGATCTCGTCTTCAAGAATGTACAACTGTTTCCACCACAGAAGCAGAGTATGTTGCAGCAAGTGAGGCATGTAAGGAAGCATTGTGGCTCTCTCGTCTTGCTTGTGATATGGGTTTACCTCAGCATGTACCTCGCTTGCTCAGTGATAGTCATAGTGCCATTGCTTTGGCTAAGAATCCGGTCTATCATGCAAAGACCAAGCACATTGAGGTGAGGTATCACTTCATTAGAGATTGCTTAGCCACTAAGCGCATTATTCTTGAGAAGGTTCACACTCGAGATAATGCTGCAGATGCTTTGACTAAAGCTCTACCACAGGATAGCTTTTGACACTGTTGTCACTTGATGGGGGTTACTTGATTCTTGATCTTACACAGTCACTTGTATACTGTGTAACATGCCCATCAGGTGGGAGGTATAGTTTGCATACTTACACTCAGGTATTCTTTATCATTCTTTATTTTTCTCCCATATTTACTCTGGCCATATTGGCCTTTAGTGGGAGATTGTTATCGTTAGTGTCCATTTGAAAGGCCAAATGGCCACCGGACACTTCTTTGTATATGTTCTTTAATAAAACATATAGTGGCCTAGTCAGTCACAGACTATAAGTTCGACCACATTTGTAAGACCTAAGAAGTCTGTCTTCGTGCTCCCTGTGTACTGTGTTTTTCTGCGTGTTTTGCAGTCTCTGCGTGGAGTACCGTGTGCGGCCTCAGGAGCTCAGTTTCTACTCCGAGGATATCGTCATGGAGCTCGCGAGAAGGAGAGCGCACTATGGTGCATCGCCATAGAATTGCTTCATCTGGACCAACCTTAAGGTTAGCAAATTTTGTGGGATACCTCCCTGGTGCAAACGTTGCTACCGGTCTATCGAAGATGTTTCTCACATCTTCTTTACATGTCCCAACTCCAATAGGCTCTGACAGATTGTCGGAAAGAAAATTAATCTTCAAAAACATATCAGTTGAAAGCAAGTTCTACTGGGAGAAGCGATCGACTGCTTTGCGACTCTCTAGAACGCCATCAGAGGGGAGGTCCTATGGAAAATATGGGGGGAAAGATGTGCTTTTAACTTTGGTGATGCCCCCAAAGAGTGGTCGATTGAGAAATCGCTATTCCTCCTTGGCAAAAGGATCGTTAACTGTAAGAAATCCCCTCCTTCAGGCATCATCAAGTGCTCCTTTTGATCAACAACAAGCTTAAGCCCAAGTGGGACCCACATGAGGGTGATGAGAGGGTGATTAACCTTCTTTATAATGCCATCTAAACTCTGTAAAAGCTACCCCTACTCTTTGGGATTCGGGGGGTCCCATGGGCACTAGTCCCCTTCTCTTGTACTTTTCTTTTAATTAATTCAAGTCCGGAGAGTAGGCTAAGGTTTAACTTCCTTTATTTAAAAAAAAAATCATACATTTTCTTCTTGTGCCCCAAATGTATCTCGATCTGGTGGATCTGTGGAGAAATCTTGCTTCTACAAGAGAAAATCAATTGGAAGCAAGCTCTATTGGGTGAGGCTATTGGTTGCTCCTCACCATTGTGGAATGTTATTAGAGGCGAGATCCTCTGCAAGCTTTGGAGAGAGAGGTGTGCTTCCAACTTTGGAAACCTTCCCAAAGAATGATATATGGAGAAATCCCTTTTCCTCCTAGGCAAAAGAATTTCCAATTGTAAGAAGCTCCCACCTTTTAGGCATCATAGAGTGTTTTCCCTCGACAACAAAAAGATTAAATCCAAGTGGGCCTGGCATGAGGGGGACGAGAGGGTTATCAACCTCCTTTGTAAAACCCTCTAAACTCACATTTTTTTCCCCTCCTTTGTGGGATTCAGGGGGTCCCATGGGTGCTAGTCCCATTCACCTGTACAATTGTTTTCTTTATTTTAAATAAAGTTTGGGAGAGTAGGCTATTGCCAAACTTCCTATTTGAAAAAAAAGACGTTAAGTTCACTCTAGAACAGAAGAGGATTTTGGTCAACCTCTTCAATGAAAAAGTATGATGATTTGCTTGTCTAGAATATCAAAATTAGGAAGTGTTATAGTTAATGCACATAATATCCACCAAAGTCTCCATATTCCACAAAGGAGGGGACTTTAGCTTTAACAAACAACCTAGAAGACTAACAAATCAACCAAAGTATCATGCACTTCAAACCATCAAACCTCTTTTCTAATCATTTGCCTTCATGTATATTACTCCATTCATACAACTTTAAATTATGTGCTAGTCATGATCAATTTGGAAGTCATATATATTTCGTTTGGAATAACTTTGTGAGGTGTGTGTTTTCTTCTTCTTCACTTTACATTTACATTCAAAAGTGTTTTGATGATATAGATACACACTTTACGTGTGAATCTAGTGTGGATTCACATTGCCCGGCGGCAATATAGCTTATTATTCCACAAAAATTACAAAATGTTTCAAACCCACATGATAGTGTACCAGCTTTCCCCCTTTGGAACAAAATCGACACAAGTGGAACATGGAAAATCAACGGCTGTAACTTTTTTTCTTTCTTTTTTTTAATGGAGGTTCAGCCGAAGCTTACTCCCCCGGACTTTAACTTTGAAATTGCAACTGTATAAGTGAATGGGCATAGTACTCGCAGGACCCCCCCGTATCTCACAAAGCAGGGGTTAGACAAGGAGACTTGGTTACAACTGAAGGAAACATGGCTACAACTAGTTTTAACTGGCCTAAGTCATAACATGTCCAGCCCGGGAGTTGAACCCTACGCCTCTGCCTCAAGAGGCCAAAGCTCAACCAACTGCCCTATGGGACATGGACAACGGCTCCAACTTTTTTAGCCGAAAATCAACCATCATAATGATTTTACATTTGTTGGCAATGCCGTTTGCTGTGAATGGCTAAAGCCGAGGAAAACCTTTGCCAAAAAAAAAAAAAAAAAAAAAAAAAAAAAAAAAAAAAAACTCTCTAAAAACCATCTCTCTGTCTCAACTCTCCCCTTAGTTTCGTTTCTCTCATGAGGTTGTATATATGAAAATTTGCCCGGTTTTATTTTCCTTCTATCAAAAATAGATCATAAGGACATGAAAATTGTACTTCAAAAAGAGCTTTCCATTTCGACACCGGATGCTGCATTTTTGAGTAATCACATCTGTTTGGAAGGAGAATGGAGCTGAACTTATGAGAGCTCCACCCTTCACTACTGTTCTTGATTAGCTTCAGATTCCTGCCAATCAGAGAAGCCATATACATGGCGCACCTCAGGCTGATCGGTTCGTCTATTTCAGAGCCATTCTTTTTTTCCTTCCATCTGAAGTTTTACTTCAATGGCTATCCCATGGTTCATTTCTTTTAAGTTGAATTTGTTCTGGCTGATTGACCATGTGTAGATATCGGAGCCAACCTTACCGGTAAATAGAGGCATCTACATCGAGTTCCGATGCAATGAGAAGAACTCCTCCATACCTATCATTCATTTATATTTCTTATTGTAGATGGAATGTTCAAAGGCATCTACAACGGGAAGAGCTATCATGTTCCTGACCTGCGTTCTGTCTTCGAGAGGGCTTGGACCGCAGGTGTCGATCGCATCATTGTAAGCTTTCTGCTCTTTGAAAGTTCGTTGTTTTTGATGAGCATACCTGGAGTCCGCTTGGTTGCAAGATTTTTTGGCATTTTTATCGGTTGAAAGGGACTATCTATCACAAAGTTTCATACTCTTGTCGAAGAGCTACATGTCATCTAGGTGCTCTAAAGCTGGGGACATTTGCCATCTCTATGCTCTCCTCAAGAGAGAGTCCAAACTAGTTAGAAATGTACATTGTTGTTTTTTGTTGACTCTAGAATGTGTGAGTTCTCTCATTCCATTATTAGGTGAAGGAGTGTTAGCATAGTTTGTTAATGATGTGTCTGCACGAGGACGCTTTTTCCTCATCGTATATATGTATGTATGTATGTATGTATGTATGCATGCATGAGCATGCATGTATGTATGTATGTATGTATGTATGTATGTATGTATGTATGTATGTATGTATGTATGTATGTATGTATGTATGTATGTATGTATGTATGTATGTATGTATCACAGTCACAAGGGGATGCATACCTGGGACCCTAGGGATGCTGGGACGCCGTCCCCGAACCCAAAACTCACGGGACGAATATAGGGGACGGAAAGAGTCCCCAAGCATTGTTCTAAAACAGGCTTCCGTCCCCCGGACGACCATATGTGGTAAACACAGTTCGGGACAGAACGACTGACAATAGAGAGCTAAAATTCGGAGGAAAGCACTTTAAAGTTTTTGAATTCCTCCACTAATGTTTGCACACTTTTTGGAGGGCTTCTTGTGGGATTTGAACTCACGACCTACCAGCTAGGAGTATGATGGGCTAACCACTTGCCCCA
>CM035416.1:81609724-81612224 GCA_020310875.1 Ceratopteris richardii
AAGTTGAGGTTGAGAAACATTATCCAGTCACTGCTCTTGAAGAACCTGAGAATTCCTCTTGGTGGAGAATGAGGTCAGCTCCAACACATGGGGTAGGGAATGTACAAATAATGCATGATCACGCATGTTGTATTTAATGCATAATTTACTTAATGTACAACACATAAATTTGGATGCAATGCATATTGCATAATGCACAAAATGCAATGCACAATGCTACAGAACGCACACTGCACTGAAAACATGCACAGACTACAACACAGAAATGCATAATAATGCACATCGTACAGAAACCACAATGCACAAGTTGCAAGACATAATGCAGAATAACGCACATTTCTCACGGTGCCCAACACAAACAATGCACGTATGATACTGCACATTGCAAACATATGTTAATGTGCATAATACACGTAATGCATATATAACATAGTTCATAAATTTTAATACAAGTCATAATGATGAATTCACAGCACATGATGCCATTCAAACAATGCACAGGACATAATGGATGGGCAGCACTGTGCACATCCAAATGTTATAATTTTAAATGCAATATTCACCGCACAATTCACAATGTGCATTTTGTGATTTCAACTTTTAAATGCACAGGCATTGCACGATGTACATACTGCATTAACATGTGCTGGCAGCTGCTCTAGAGTGGATAGTTGATATCAGAATCAAGAACAGTAACTTTCACTTTCAAGAATGAATTTATGATGACTGTAGAAAGTAGCTGAACTTTGAAACCTGCTGCCGGATTTGGAGACTCAGTAGTAATTGAAGGTAGGTAGTAGGTGTCAAATGTGTTGGGCTTGTGAATCAAAGGTTCGTGCACAGTAGGAACTTGAATCCAATGTTTAAAAATTTGTGTAACAAACCTCTTCAATCTGTAAGGTGTGTTATGTATGGGCTGGTGAACTTAGAAGTTTGATGAAGCAGAGGTGTCCGGGTTCTTGCACAGTAGGAACGTGAATCCAAGGTTTAAAAATTGTGTAACAGACCTCTTCAATTTGTATGGTGTTTTCTGTACACACACTCATACACAAAACAAATTTCCTTTTTCATTTCCCCATACTTTCATACTGCACGTGGACTGGTCCACTTACATGAGACTGAGGGCTCACCCTTATATTGCATGCAGACTTCAGAGCTTTTGGATTTTTCTAGTTCATTCTCATGTTCATTGGTCTCATCAGACAAACAATATGTTATTTGTATTTTCTTACTACTAGTCCCATATTCATGGATTGTGAGGGCCAGTTTTTGCATCTCTTGATTTCTTTTCTGGAGGTGCTTAGTATTATAGGATGCACTTTTTGATCCCCCCTCTTGCCCCCTTTTTTCCCAGTGAATCTTCATGTTATTCAACATAGTTTGTGGGGTCATCTTTCCAATATGTTAAATACTATGTGTGGTTTATGGTGTTAGTATCAATGAAGACATACTGGTATTGGTCTAAGTCGTAGAGGATTTTAAAAGATTTGATGCATGAGGAATTTATGATGGATTTAAAATTTTACTTCCACTGACACATTTGACTTGTAGGTTACTGGAGGATCATTGGAGGAGTCCAGAGAAGCTTTAAAGCTAGCTGAAACAGATGGTGCAAGATTATCTGCAGTCATATTGTTTTGTTTTCTGAACCATGGTTCTGTTGATTAAATTGTGGCAGACTCTTACGATGTGATGTAGGTCGCTTGTACTGCACTGTGGGAGTACATCCAACTCGATGCTCGGTTCTCATCTTCTGCCTTATTTATAGATATGTGCTTTTTCTCCTTTCTTGTTCATTAGATCCTTATCTCTTTATGTAGGAATTTGAAGCAAGTGGAAATCCAAAAAAGCATTTGGAGGACCTTCTTGGACTTGCAAAGGAAGGGGTGGCAAAGGGAAAGGTATGATTTTCTGTGAACACATGTACAAAGATACATTGAATGTTGTGTTTGATTTTGGAAAAGTCAGTATATAAAGAAGTTGTGTGTGTGTGTGTTTTAGGTTGATATTCTTGTGCTTGGTAGCCTGTATTTCTAAAGGTGCTTCCAATGAATTTCATGTTTATTCTTTGTGTCTCATGCTTGTCAAGGAAAGACAACATTCCTAGTTCATGAATCCCTGTCACTTGCAAGTTGTTTTACTTGAAAAGTCAACGAATTTCTTTACTTTTATGATTTTCAATTTGTGCTTTGAGAGACTCAGATTTCCAAGCATTTCTTATGATGTGTTGAACCATAGAACTGTTTATATGTCTTTCGAGCCATGTAGAATATGGGAAAGCTTTTTGTCCACAATTAGTTTGAGGAATCGGGAGGAATTGAACAAGTCTATAACATTGATGAAACGATGTTTCACCCTTGAATCATACATAGATGTGTTTCTGATAAGTAGGTTCACATTGATAAATATGTAAT
This sequence comes from Ceratopteris richardii, assembly GCA_020310875.1. NCBI lineage: Eukaryota > Viridiplantae > Streptophyta > Polypodiopsida > Polypodiales > Pteridaceae > Ceratopteris > Ceratopteris richardii. The sequence continues at coordinate 81,612,139 of CM035416.1, forward strand.
ATCCGCTCTACAATAGTGGTACCATTAGAGGGCATCCACAATTAGCTCAAGGAATTTTGAGGAATTGAACAAGTCGATAACATTGA
>CM035416.1:81617224-81619724 GCA_020310875.1 Ceratopteris richardii
TTTTTTCAAGTCACACACCAATCGTAGGTTGGCCTTACAAAAGACCACACTCTCCAACTGTGCAAGACTCAACCTATTTCTCATCTTTGTATGGATGAGAGAATGTGTGCTCTAGTTTTGCTCACACGGGCAGGAAAAGAGTATTCCACCATCTTTGAATACATGGGCACATATATATACATATATATGCATACATATATATACATATATGCATACATATATATACATATATATGCATACATATATATACATATATATGCATACATACATACACATATATATGCATGCATACATACACATATATGCATACATACATACACATATATATGCATACATACATATACATATATATGCATACATACATATACACACACATATATCTATCTATCTATATATATATATATATGTATATATATATATATATATATATATATATATATATATATATATATATATATATATATATATATATATATATATATATATATATATATATATATATATGTGTGTGTGTGTGTGTGTGTGTGTGTGTGTGTGTGTCTGTGTGTGTATACACTGTTGTTTCCTTACGCGTCAGGAATTCTTTCCTGACGTTCCCGACTTCTGACTTCTGACGGCCGTTTTTGGCGTTTTCCTGACGTGACTTTTTTAGATATGTTTCAAGGCCACATTGTTTAAGCTCTGGTTTCTTATAATATGCACTTCTCTGGTTCTAATGTGCATGCATGCTGCAGCAAGTGTCCCAGAAATCATGCTTCAGCAAGTGTCCTAGAAATCAGTGCTCCTCTCTTTTTCCTTTGGCTGTTTGCCTCTTCCCTCTACTGTTCTACCATAGGTCCTCCTCTGCCATAAGGTCTCATATGCTCTTGTTCAATATAGTAGATTCCTATTGTACTTTGTGTAGGCTGCAAGAGTGCCATTGCAAGGTCCAGCGCAAGTGCTTCACCTTCAAGCTAGGAGCTTCAGTGCTTCACCTAAAGCCTACATACTATCTCTTTGAAAGGTGCAAATTATCATCAATGGGGGTTAATGTTGAAAGTTCTTGTTGATATATTTAGGTAGTGATGTGTGTGAACACTCTAGGACCGCAGGTGCACTTTTTTCCCTCTTTAGGAGGTTTTTTCCCCTCGGCTTGTATACTATCTTTGTACATTCTCTAGTACATTTAGAGAATGTACTTATCTTTGTACTTCTCAAAAACAGCTTCGCTTTGTGGTGCCGAAATCGCGATCCGAGCTCGTTTCGGCCTCCGAACGCACTATCGCAGCGCTTGTGCAGGTTAGTTCGTCTTTTTGTGCCAAAGGTATATACCCGTTTCTGTTCGCCAGTATAAGTGTCTCGAAGTCTGCTAGAGGTGTAGCGGAATTCGTATGGGCAGTTCTGTTCAACTTTTTGAGGTACAATCAATTTTCTGCATCAACGTATTTTAGTCACCAGCCATGGCTGAAAGTGGTGATGTATTCCGTATGTTGGCTGTAGAGGATAAGTTGGATGGTACGAACTACCCGTTATGGGCTTATATGATGCGACATGTGTTGGTTGCAAAAGGACTGTGGAACATTGTGCAATGTGTCGAAAAACGTCCTATCACACTTGCAACTGTTACAACTGCAGGTATTGAAGCTGATGCAGAAGGTGTCGAAGATGGTGATATTCTGCATATTTTTGTTCGTGCTTCGGTTTCTGCTGCACCTATTGCAGAGCAGATTCGTTGGGATGGCAGAGATGCCCAGGCACATGCATTGATAGCTTTGTCTGTCAAACGCGCCATTATTCCTCATATTCGCTCTTGCAGAACAGCGAAGGATGCTTGGGATACACTTACCACATTGTACCAAGCTAGGAATGAGGCTTGTGTTGCTTACCTCCGAAAACAGTTGGAGAGTGAGCACATGAATGAAGGTGATTCTATGGACAGTTTCCTAACAAAGATCAAAGACCTGAAGGAACAGTTGATTTCTGCTGATGAGGTTATAACAGATAGCTCGCTTGTGCATACTGTTCTGAATGGTCTTTCTGATTCATATTAGAGTTTTGCTTCTACTCTTCGGTTAATGATGAAAGGCAATCCAAATGCCTTGTCATTTGAGAAGTTAGTCTCTGTTTTGTTGCAAGAAGATCAATTCAGGAAGAACAGGTCCATTATGCGTGTTGCAGGTCAAGCTTTCCTGGCTAGTCAGAAGGGCAAAGGAAAATGGAGCTCTTCTACTAGTAAGCAGAAATCTGCAAATGCTGCACATTCGAAGAACCAAGACAAAGATGAGAAAAAAATCAGAAAAGCAGAAATTGTTTTGTAAGTATTGTAAAGGGAATGATCATATCATAAAGAACTGTCCAAAACTGGTTGCAAAAGAGGCAAAGAAGATCAAGAGTCAAAGGATGCCCTATGGATCAGTTTTGCAAGACAGCAGAGTCAAAACTTTTCACACTTCATGACAGCAATCATGTTTCATGTATAGAGTGTCGACATTGGGATCTTTACTATACTGTATCATGCAAC